>MU008231.1:0-17018 GCA_010909165.1 Anthoceros angustus | reverse complement strand
AAGGGGTCTAGAGAGAAGTTCGCGAAGCTTAGGGTTGTTGAGTTGAAGACATGGCCCCAAGGCACGGTCCCGAGTGAAGCAGATACTCTTCGACGCTCCAAACACGTTGCTTGGAAATGTACCTTCAGCACCTGCAAGTGCTGTCTCCTCCAACATCTCTTGCTTCTTGTTCCGAGTATAAGCACCTTTATTTGTGAAATGTTGATACCAAAAATATCGTGCAACAACGTTCACAAGCTGGTGGACCAACCAATCCATTCGACGACCTGCTAAACTGGACTTGGAAACACATGCCTGTCATATATCTGTGGAAGGCTTCAACAAATGGAAGTGGTACCAAAGATGTGGCAAGATCCTCGCGACAAAGCCACATTACTATTTCCAAAATAACAAGCGCTTAGAGACAAATAGAGAGCAGGAACTAAGTGCATGAACTTAAAGGTCCCATGGCACATACTTATGGTCCCGCCCCATTGTTCCCTTAAGTATTTAACAAACGCAATTTTCCTTTCTGCCCAACGTGCATAGAACAAGTCCAACATAGCTTCCAGAGCCACGCAAATATCTCGCACGGAAAACCCATTGACATACATGATCTCACCAAGTTCACCCAAATCGAGATCTAGCTCCCGACCTTACCTTCTTCAATACATTTTTCCTCCATGCCTTTCGTGACGCGTACAAACAAAGAAGATGGGTATATTACGAGTCCAGACTTGTTGAATAGCAGAGATTTCTCGGCAGGCCCACAAGGAAGCTGCTCGGTGTCCAAGTAGAATCATGCTGCTCAACCCGGATGCGTAGTGCTGACAACCATGCCACCAATGTTTCAATTGTTGCCTTCTATGTGATAGCCCATGCCATGTGCATACCATGCGTCGATCAAGGCCATGACGGTGAACAAGTGGTATTTGTACTTGTTCATGCCAAGGTTGCATCCAAAGACAAAACACTATAATTCTATACTTGATCATAGATTCCAAAGATGAAAGAAGGTTTGATACCTAAGGCAAAGAGTTGCTCCTCGATGGATTGATAGAAACCATGGAAGCATTCCGCCTAATCCAAAGAAACCGGGTTGAATCATCGTGGTGAAGTTTCCAATCACCTATGACCACATTTCTCGCAATATTGATTACATCGACCGCTGCAAGAAGTCATCCCTAATCTTTGATAAGGCATCGCTTGGTTTGTAACTTTGGGATACAAAGCCTCGATGCCGACGCATGATCTCATCTATGGAAATGTTACAGAAAAGGCGTTCTAACCCAATCTTTTTCATCTCATGACAAGCGGCCGGACATCTCGAGCCTGGTAAGAAACTCCATGACAAAGGATACCTGCCATGTCGAGATGTTTGTCTTCGAAAAGCCCAATCTCTGCCACTTTTGGCCATAATAGTAACTGCTTCACTCTGCAAAGTTCTCAAAGGGGAAAGTGTGAAACATGGGTGCCAAGCGTCAAGATCTTGATGCAAAAGAATTTTACGCACAAAAAAAGACACTGCCACATTCAGCAATAAGAAGACTAGGCCTGGTGTATGTAAGGGCTGTGTGGACTGTAGGAGTATTGGGACGAGGTAAACTGTTGGGCCCTTTAGAGTCCTTCTTGTAGAAGTTGGTAGCATGCTCTGCATCATATGCCATTCCTGCCACAAAGTCTTCTACTCTGTTAAACGGAATATGAGCAATTCGCACGGTCTTCTCGTGACCATGTGTCCACCGTGAGTGCTTCTCACTTGATAGATAGAACCCAATGGAGGTCGCTGCCATTAAAAGTCTCAGCCTTCGGCAACAACAAATAGCACATCAGGAGGTAGTTCATCTACACTAGTACACAGATTTAGATCCATTTCAGACTAATCCTAAGTCTAAGCTTCTCCCTAATGTTGCTGCTAAGTGCACGTTGGCTTCTAAGTACAAGCTTCCCCTAAACACCGGCTAAGCTTCCTCCTGTAGGATTTATGTAAGTACTGTTTAATTCTCTAAGTGCAAGCTTCAGGGCAGCTCACATCTATACGTGTTAAGATGGCACAGATCACAACGCAGTTACAAATTGAGCTCACATTTATACGTGTTAAGATGGCACAGATCACAGCGCAGTTACAAATTGAACGCTACAACACGAGCTGGAACATTCTCTCTTATTGCAGGGGCCGGTCGCATTGTGAAGATCGAGCTGGCTTTGCAAAGCAACTTGCGGCGGGAACCGGCTGAAACAAGGTCTTTTGAAAATGTGTGTGCAGAAGGTAAAGATTTTCCTAACCCGGATTTCCTACCTAGATGGTGGTCACCGTGATCTCATTCTACACCGCTACGGTCCGACGGAACGAGCTTGAAACCATGGTAGCATATGTGCATAGCATGATCTCGGGAAGGCCATGGCCTGCCACGGCCGTGCGGTACGGTGAGTGGCAGGCCTTAATGGCCTTCGGAGATTGATAGAACTGCGCTGTAAACGCAGCGGCAGCAGGAGAGGCAGCAGGAGAAGCAGCAGCAACAACTGCAATTCCAGCTCTGAAACCGGGCTCTGAGCATGATCTTCTCCAAACAAGGGCAGCATTCACTACGTCGCAATTGCAGCCTGGGCGATGGGCGCCACTCTTCTCCTCGCCGCGTCCTTTGCGCAGCCCTGCTCGCACCGGGGATGGCTGACATCTACCCGCCACCTGACTCCCGGTTGTACGCCTCGGACGAATGGCATTCACCTTGACCATCCAGAACGGCGAGGACCACTCGGTCTTGCTGCAATTCCAAACTGACTTCAACCTTGTGCTGTACCACAAGGACCAAGCGTACTGGGCTACCGGAATCAACAACTCCGGCCAGTACATATGCCACCTGGTGCTGGAGCGCGACGGAAACCTGGTCATCAACGGAGACCACAGTGACGTGCTGTGGGCATCCAATTCATCCCAGTCCTACCTGTACGATTACAACGCCTAGCTCCAACTCGACGGCAATGTGGTGCTCTACAATGACACAGGCGTCCCCATGTGAGCCTCCCAAACCAAATGGTGATGGTATTAGCAACCTGGACTCCCCAATCCCATCCGGACCGGAAGCATACTTGCCTGCTCTGAAATTGGACCCGTGTATCTAAGTGATTGCCGAAATGCATCCTGCAAATTCTCGACCACGGACGTATGTTTCGTGGCGGTGTGAAAATCAACGACAACCCGCAGATCTTTCACAATGCCTCCGGGGATCCCCGCCGACATGTTGTTTAGGACGTAGGTGATACTCAACCCCTCCTTTCCGTCACCAGGTATGATGGGCGGTGACGAGTCAGAGTCTGGCATACATCCCTGTTTCATTAATTTGGAGAAAACCTGCTGCAGCCTTGCCTGCCTGTGATCATGCTTGTCGTCCCCAACAAAAAAACTGTGCACCTGTCCGTCCTTGTCTGCCCACCAGCTCTGACCCGGCTGCTTCCATGCCCTGACTTGCAGTCTTCTCCCCTGCATCTTCTGTGCCTCCTCCCACATCTGGGCACCAGTGTATATGTTTGACATCAACACATATGCTTCAGCATCTCTCCCATCTAACTTCAAGGCTTCGTGGAAAGCATGGAGTCCCACCTCCACGTTGCTCCACTTTTGACAAGCACCCAACAGAGTATGCCAAACTACAGCATCAGGCAGTACAGGCATTGTCCTTACTAAAGCTATTGCCTCATCCAACTGTCCAGCACGACCCAGGAGATCCACCATGCAGGTGAGGTGGCGAGATGTAGGATTGATGCCGTGCTGTTTGCTCATAGCCTCAAAGTACTCTTGTCCCTTTTTCACTAGACCCGCTTGACTGCATACCGAGAGTATGCTAAGGAATGTGACGCTCACTGGCTGTATGCCATTCTCTTTCATTCTCTGGACCAAGTCAAAGACCACTTCACTGTCTCCTTGACAGGCGTAGCCTGCAATCAGAGCATTCCAGGCAACAACATCCCTTTCCTGCAATCCATCAAACACCTGCTCTGCATCCACCATGCTCCCACACTTTCCATACATATTTATCAAACTGCCAGCAACTCCCCTGTCAGCTTGAAGCCTGTGTTCGTCAATCTGTGCATGTAGCTGCCTTCCCAGATGCAAAGCTGCCAGATTGGCACACGCTTGCAGGAGGCACATATATGTCACGGAATTAGGTACAGCGATGCTGTTTTCCTGCATTGCATTGTAGAGACGAAGGGCTTCCTTGCCCATGCCCTGCTGGGAATACCCTGCTATCATAGCAGTCCATGTGACCACATCTTTTTCGATAAGTCCGTCAAACACTCTTTGAGCATCTTCCAGGTTCCCACACTTCGCGTACATGCTCACCAAACTGCTGGCCACAAACACATCTGTTTGATATCCTCTTTCCCTAATCTGTGAATGGAGCTGCCTCCCCTTCTCCAAAGCTGGGATGCCCACACTTGCGCATGCCTGCAAGAGGCACACAAATGTCACAGAGTTGGGTACAGCGATGCCTTCTTCTTCCATAACACTGTAGAGACGAAGCGCTACCTGCCCCTGGCCCTGCTGGGCATACCCTGCAATTAGAGCAGTCCACGTCACATCATCCTTTTCAACAAGTCCGTCAAACACACTCTGAGCATCTTCCAAGCTGCCACACTTAGCATACATGTTTACCAAACTGCTCGCCACAAAGACATCAGCTTGCTGTCCTCTTTCTCTAATTTCTGCATGAAGATGCATCCCCTTCTCCAACGCTGGAGTACCCACACTTGCACATGCCTGCAGGAGGCACACAAACGTCTTCGAACTGGGTACAGCAATGCCTTCTTCTCGCATAGCAGTGTAGAGTCTGAGGGCCTCCTGGCCCAAGCCCTGCTGGGAGTACCCTGCAATAAGCGCAGTCCATGTCACATCATCCTTTTCACCGAGTCCGTTGAACACTCTCTGAGCATCTTCCAAGCTGCCACATCTTGCATACATGCTTACCAAACTGCTGGCCACAAACACATTCGCTTCATGTCCTTGCTGTCTTATTTGTGCATGAAGCAGCTTCCCCATCTCCAGAGCCGGGTTGCCCACACATGCACAGGCCTGCAGGAGGGATACCAATGTCACGGAATTGGGTACCGCGATTCCTTCTTCTTGCATAGCACTGTACAGGCGAAGGGCTTCCTGCCCCATGCCCTGCTGAGAGTAACCTGCGATCATGGTATTCCACGCCACCACATCCTTTCGACAAAGTCCATCAAACAGTCTCTGAGCATCTTCCAAGCTGCCACACTTCGCGTACATGTTCATCAAGCCAGTGCAGACAAACAAATCAGGCTCAACGCCTGTGGCTAATACATCAGCATGCACCTGCCCCGTTTTCAGGTCTGATACTTTTGAGCAAGCCTTGAGAACTGCCACAAACACATGGCTATCTTGCTGCACACCTGACCTGCACATCCGATTGTACAGTTCTATGGCCTGATGCTCCTGTGCATGATCAGCATGCGCAGAAATAATTGCTGACCAGGTGAAGGCATCCGGTTTCGCAACTTCTGCAAATACATCCATCGCGTCTTGCAACCTGCCATGGGAAGCATACATTCGGAGGAATTGGTTGCCCAGGAACGTGTCTGACTGGTACCCGCTTTTCACCGAAAAAGCATGTACTCGGCGACCCACCACGCGATCCTTCCTGACAATCTTCAAAACAGCATAAACGAGGGACTTGGAAATACAACAGCCCGTCTGCACCAGAACTCCCAGAGCCTCCACGGCTTCGGCGCAACGCCCCTCATGACATAGCTGGCTCACGGTCTCGGACGTTACTCCCCTATCGTAACCGGCAGGCCTGCGAGGGACAAGATCATCGGGCAATCTCAAGTCGGATGCACGCAGACCCATCTCCATTTCCGAAGCAGCAAGATACTCGAGTATCCACCCAAGCTGACTTGTACTACTTCGTCAACAAGAGAACTTCCGGCGCATTGGAGAAGGGAAAGCAGCTTCATTCACAAATCAGAGAACGAGGACGTCAAGCTGATGTGTTTATAGCTAATAGTTTGGTCAAAATGTATGCACAATGTGGCAGCTTGGAAGACGCTCAGGCAGTCTTTGACGGACTTGTTCGGAAGAAGTGGTGACATGGAATGCCATGATAGCAGGGTATTCTCAGCAGGGCATGGGCCATGAAGCGCGTTGTATTTACAGTACAATGGAAAATGAAGGCATTGCCTCACCTGATTCTGTGACATTTGTGTCCCTCCTGCAGGCACTTTCAAGTGTGGACACCGAGCTTTGGAGAAGGGAAAGCAGCTTCACTCGCAAATTACAGAGCGAGACTATGAAACCGATGTGGTTGTAGCCAGCAGTGTGGTGAACATGCACGCAAAGTGTGGCAGCTTGGAAGACGCACGGAGAGTGTTCAACGGACTCGGCCAAAAAGGTGTGATCACCTGGAACGCTATCCTGGCAGGGTACTCCCAGCAGGGCATGGGGCCGGAAGCCCTTAGTCTGTACACTGCTATGCACGAAGAAGGTGTAGCTATACCCAACGCTGTGACTTTCGTGTGCCTCCTCCAAGCGTGTGCGAGTGTGGGCAACCAAGCTTTGGAGGAGGGACGGCACCTTCATGCGCAGATTAGAGAGCAGGGACGACTAGCTGATGTGTCTGTGGCTGGCAGTTTGGTGTGGCAGCAAAGTGTGGCAGGTTGGACGATTCTCAAAGAGTGTTTGATGGTTTGTTGAAAAGGACGTGGTGACCTGGACTGCTCTAATTGCAGGATATTCCCAGCATTGCACTGGGCAGGTAGCCATCTGTCTGTACACTGCTAGGCAAGACGAGGGCATTGTGACATTTGTATGCCTCCTACAGGCATGTGCTGGGATAGGTGCCCCAGCTTTGGAGATGGGGAAGCAGCTTCGTGCGCAAATTAAAGAACGAGGATATCAAGCTGATGTTGTTGTAGCCAACAGCTGGTGAACATGTATGCAAAGTGTGGCAGCTTGGCAGATGCACAGCTAGTGTTTGACAGACTAGCTCATAAAGATGTAGTGACGTGGAATGCCATGATAGGAGGCCATTCTCACCAGGACATGGGTCAGGAAGCCCATCTTTTACAGTGCTATGCACGAGGAGGCCATTGCAATACCGGATTCCGTGACATTCATGTGCCTTCTACAAGCTTATGCAAGTGTGGGCACAACGGCGTTGGAGAAGGGAAGGAGCTTCATGCAAATTAGAGAACGAGGACATCAAGCTGACATATTTGTAGCTAACAGTTTGGTCAACATGTATGCACAGTGTGGCAGCTTGGACGATACTGAGAGAGTGTTCCAAAGCCTTTGTGACAAAGATGTTGTGACATGGACTGCTCTAATTGCAGGATATTCCAAGCAGGGCATGGGGCAGGAAGCCCTTCGTCTCTACAGTGATATGCAGGAAGAAGAAGGCATGGCTGTACCCAACGCCATGACATTTGCCTGCCTCCTGCAGGCATGTGCAATGTGGCAGCCTTGCATGCTGGAAGGCAGCTACATGCAGAGATAGAAGAGCGAGGGCTTCAACCTGATGTGTTTCTAGCTGGGAGTTTGATAAACATGCACGGAAAGTCTGGTAGTATAGTTGAGGCACAGCAGGTGTTCAACTCATTGCAGGGAAGAGACGCTGTCGTGTGGAATTCACTGATTGCAGGCTACACCTGTCAAGGAAACTGTGATATGGTCTTCGATTTGGTTCACAGAATGAAGGAAGATGGCATACAGCCAGTCAGCCTCACGTTCTTTAGTGTCCTAAGAGTACGCTGTCATGCAGGTCTAGTTGACAAGGGAGAGAGTACTTCCGGGCCATGAGCAGACTCCATGGTATCACTCCCAGGGCACTCCACCTCACATGCATGGTGGATCTCCTGGGTCGGCAGGGCAACTGGACGAGGCACTAGCTCTAGCAACAGCAATGCCTGTGCTGCCTGATGCTGCAGTCTGGCACTCATTATTGGGTGCTTGTCGAAAGTGGAGCAACTTGGAGGTGGGACGCCTCGCTTTCGATCAAGCAGTGAAGCTAGACAAGAAAGATGCCGAATCGCATGTGTTGATGTCAACCATATGCACTGGTGCCCAGATGTGGGAGGAGGCCCAGAGAATGCATGGCAAGGAGAAAAGCATCAGGGCATGGAAGCAGCCTGGTCAGAGCTGGTGGACAGACAAGGATGGAGTGGCTCACAATTTCTTGGTGGGAGATGAGAAGCCTCCCTGGGGCCAAATAAAGCTGGACCAGGTGCTTCCTAATCCGCAACTTCAATGAAGAAGGATGGGTCTTCCATGCACTGAGGATGCAATGGAAAACCCCGTCACAACATCTGTGTGCTCAGCAGCGAGTACTCGGTCTCTACAACTGAGACTGTAGATTATCACACGGGTCCTGGAGCCCCTGAACGGAACTGGTCCAGCGGTAGAATGCTGGTTAGAATTGGTGTCGGCCCCGTTCCAAAGTTATGGCGAGGATCCGCCGGTTCCTGATTCCCTGTTAGAGCCCTCTTCGCTCGATTCAACACTTTGATTCATTTTCTCCCGTCTTGTCTGCCCACCTTTTTTTTGTATGATGCTATGCTACTTTGCAGGACATGATTGAGCATGTGCTGAGATCAAAGACACCTATGTTCGAGAAGTAATGACACCATTGGTAGATGTGGTAGCAATTGATTCCGAAGCTAGTTTAATGGACTTCCGCCAGTTGTGGGTCACACATTAGTATTCGAGGTAAGCTTATTTGGAAGCCTGGGTTTTTCAAATCTATCTTTCAAGCAATTGGAAGACTTAGAGCATCTGTGGCACTCCATGGCATAGCGAGTTCTAGATGAGACAAACAATTGAGAGACTTAGACAAGAATCAAATCATTAGATGCTGAGGCTTTGACTGAAGTTTGACGAAAGTTTGCTAGGTTCCGGTTTTTGAGCGGCGTGTTGGCAATATAGTGGTTATAGCTTATGCTGTGGATATGCTAGATTATGTTGAACATGTATGCCTCTAAACCTCTAAATGCATGCTTTTGGCATTCAGCGGCTTTGCCCATCATCCTTGTTCTAAGTTGCAAAGACTATCATGGTGTCGTACAAGTTGAACTCCTGCAAAGGTTGTCGGTTGGGTGTATTGCCCTCAGGCCAGCATATATGCGGTAAATATTGATGAAACTGTCATTTGCTTCCTCGTCCCTTGGTAATAGTCCAACTTGAATGGAAGAATAGAACATCAAACTATGTTGTCTTCTCTTTCTAGATTCTATGTATGTGGAGCTTATTGCTCAGTTTCACATTTGCAAAGTTTACATGGCCATTGTACTAAAGCAGATATGGTAGCCTTTTGGGATATGGAACTGCAACTTTGAAGCCTTGTCTCCCACCACTCTCCCCCACCCCACCATTAATATGTGTGCCATGTACATGTATGTAGTATACTCCTACACGTATGCCCTGTGTATTCTATCATAATATACAAATAATTAAGCTTCCATAAATCTACATATATATGTATATACACCCTATATTTTAACCAAGGATATAAATGGACAATGGAAGGGTGCATATTTAATATCAATGTAGAATTGGTCGAGGGCCAAAAAAAAAACCGAGCAAAGATACTGTGTCTCGTTCACTTGGCCATGGTGTTCATGGGAGCTATGGGACAACATGGGCAGGAGGAAGAAAGGTTATTTTTCTACGGGGATGTGAGTCGATAGAGTCGAGCATCCTCATCTTTGTGGTGCTAAGAACAACCCGATTAGAAACGGGCAATGCCCTAATTAAACTGAAGTTAGGGTTTTGTCAATGCAATGAAGAGCTAGGTTTGAAGTTTCAGTGTCAGTTTATCTAGCGAGGCTGAGCACTTGGATGAGAGAGCTAGCTTTGGTTTTGTGTGGAGTGTAGATGCGGTAGCCAAGCAACGCATTGTACTCTGTTGTAAATTAAGAGCAGCACCTCGAAGAGGTGGCCTGCGAGTTGTGAAGGATGGCGGGCTGCTTGAAGCTTAGCACGCTGTTGAGAGGAAGAGAGCACACACAACATCTACTCAGCTCCTAACCTAGGCGGGTGACTCCCCTCTAACTACTCTCTTTCTCCTCCGTCACACCCACGATGTTGTTTCCTACAAGGCGTTGTTAGGGGTGCCCCTAGGGACGTCATCGACGAGGTGAGGGACATCGACGGATTTATTACTGATGTTACCATTGCAAGTGTGGCTCACACCTGCAGTTATGCCATAAGGTGAAACAGACCAGAGGGGGTTGGCGATGCCCTACCATATCGTCATGCATTGCTCTATTTATTAGTGTGAATGTCTGAATTGCAGAGTGGTGTGAAGGGGGTAGGATGTGCAACTGCAGCTGACAAATGCAGAAAGAAGTGTTAGCGAGCAGCAGCTAGCCTGCTTGTAGTTTTTGTTTTTAACATGAACATATGGTATGCAATGTTGAATCTTTTGACACTAGGCAACGATGGCATGACAAGCATCCACAGTACCTAATGTAAAACAAGCGGTGATGGAAAAGCTATGGCCTGGGCCTATGTAGACCAATCCTTAGGTAGATGGTGGTGGAAGTCAAGGAGAGCGGAGTGGTGGAACTTAAAGGTCGGGATGGATGCAGATAGCACCATGTCATCTGCTGGACTTCGATCCGGAAATTGAACCTAGCTTGTGGACTCCACCGAAAGACTTACCATGTGAAATTTGTGACAGGCCATAGGACAAGGATGCTATATTGCTTTGTAACAAGTACAACAAAGGATATCATTTTTTTTGTCTGTAGCCTCCGCTCAAAGAAGTGCCACAGGGGACCTGGTTTTGCAATGCTTGCAAGCAAGCCCCGTGAGTATGCATGAACAGTGCCGAAATGTAAAACATCGGAGTGTTATACACACGATGTACTCAAAATGATAATGATTTAATAACAGCAAAAGTGTTTATATACAAAAAACTCTCCAAGAGTCATAACCTTTGACAATAACTGAACTTAACATACTTAACCTAACCGCTACTACGTTTAAATGAAGTTAACCCTAATGGGGTTACTTCCAAACACGCGTAAGCAGACAAGTGCATTAGGCGAAATGTCGGGAGGCCTGAGCGATGGCGGGAACTCACATGTCTCGGCCTGCGCCTTCGCCATAGCGATGTATCTACCGGCATCGTGAGGTAGCCAGAATGTAGAAGAAAGGGGCGGTGATGAAGCGAGGTGCCCCCACCGCCATGCTCGAAAGAGTTCGCGACGGATCAACATTGGCGGATCAAACCGGGAGTGTCGGCTCTGATCTCCTTCCGGTGATGAGGTCGTATGAATACAAGTCGATTTAATGATACAAGTCATGCACTAAGGTGCCATTTGCTACGACCTTCTTATCTCCCCCTCGCTTTGTAAGCTGACAGCTAGACGAAGTGAACAAGAGGTCGTACAAATGAAGAGACATCAATTGACTTACAGAGATCAGGTTTTTGGCCATATGAGGGACATGCAGCACGTTCTCTAAATGCAGGAGGGAGCCATCATTCAAGCAAAACACGCAGGTACCGTGTCCTTGGATGCTCAGACCTGTACGAGTTACTTCATCACCCAACAAAACTTTGTTAGTGGTAGTAGACTCTCTATAATGGTGAAACATGGACTTATCATTGCAAATGTGGGACGGGCCCCGGAGTCCAGTACCATGTGTGGGGAAGGAAATGCAGACGAAGCAAAACAAATCATTACTACAGTTGCTTGTTAGGTGTCGACGGTTGGTCGGTCCTTGGTGGCGGCAACATGGGCTTGACTGTCGAGAGGGCTTCGACCAGTGCCTCACCGGCTTTCTTTTTTCTACATTCGCGTTCCCAGTGGCCCTGGATGCCACACCAGTTGCAGGCTCCAGTCCGTTTCGGTGAGCCAGATTTGGAACCTGCTCCATGGGAAGAACGAGGTTTATCAGGCTTGCTTCTGGTGAACAGAACTTTGTCAGTCTTTGTTCGGCCGCCATGGTGAGTAAATGTGAGCCTGCTTTGTTCCTCCTGTAGCAAGGCTCCTATGACGTCGGCAAGATTGATGTTGGTTGGTTGTCCCGCACTCGGCGCAAGACGGCAATGACAGTAGCACCATAGCTTGAAAGCGAAAGTCCGGTAGCTAGGGGCGGGGCAGCCGGTGGCTACAAGACATCAAGCTGGGTGGAACCAAGGTTGATGAGGTGGGCTCTGTTTATGCAAACGAATGACAAAAGGAGACACCTTTTCGCCTTCCTTGAGGCGCAAGGAGAATAATTCACCCCGAACAGCACACATGGTAAGGATATTCTTAGCCTCATATGTCTGTATGAGAAGAGTCCAGATCTCTTCGGCTTTGTGGAGAAAAGCTACATCGGCGAGGAGAGATTCGTCCAGCCCGCTGATTAAGACGGCGCGTGCGACGTAATTCAGGTTCGCCCACTTGTCCTTTTCCTCCTGTGGCGATTATGCTGGTTCTGAAGCGTGATGCAACTCCCCAACGTGTCGCGCAGGCGTTGTCATGCGCACCTTCCAACCTTCAAATTTCATGCCATTAAACTGTCCCGCCTTTAAATTCAACAGAGTAGGAAGGTTGTGGTATTCTGAGACAGTGGGAATGGAGGGACTACTCCACCTCCCTCCACTGCACCACCCCGCCACCGCCTCCTCCCCTCCACCACCACCCCCTCCTCCTGCACCACCTCCAACGCTTATTCTAACCTTCTTTTGAAAGAAAATCGTGCCGGGTGATCAGCCGCCGAGATCTTCTTCAAAAAGTGGGTTGAAATGCTGAAGAGGTAGCCATCCGGGAAGTGGATATAAAACAGCGAAGAGGTGAGGTTAGTTGGATGTCAGATATCAGCAGACATCGCTGGTGGCAGTTGGTGGCAAACTCAGGCTAAACCTGGATGTTTGCCTTACAACAGGGGCGTCCGCAGCTGCACCGGTCTGCAAGAGAAGCAACCTCTGGCTGCGGACGCATCTGTTAGATGGGTCGCGACTCCTAGGTAAGGACGCGCCTCGCTGAAACTCCCGCGCGGGAAGATGCTGCAGGCGACGCTTCAAACCTGGGAGGCCCGCGCGCCAATGAAGCACACTACAACGCTGCTGGTGTCTCTTTGGATCTCGATTTCTCGCGAGGAGGCACAAGCATCTGCAACAGATCTGCGGCGGTGGAAGGCGCTCCAGAATTGGAGGTAGAATCACGCACCAATTCTTGCAGATTACGCACTTCTTCAAGCAAAGATGTTTGGTTCCGCGGAAAAAGATCAATTGGGCCGTGGCTTCTTGGCGTGGGCGGTTCACCTCCTCCCTCGATATCTCTCGATGTGTACTCGATTGGGTGTTCGAGAGAAAGGTAAGGTGAATGGAATGTCGTCCTGTCCTGCTCTGTAATCCCTGGCAGATCTTGCTGATTCCAAGCGTTGCCTGAAATTGTGTTGGTTGCAGGTCACTCCAGCGGGATGCTCGACGCGAGATCGTCCCCGTCGAGGCATTTTCCTTTCAGAGTATCATAATCTGCTGCTCTTTTACAAGCAGATTTGCACAGCGGAAAAGTTTCATGATTTTTCTGCTAAATGTAAATAGCCTATCACTAATATTGTCATGTAGGTAGCAAAACACAATCTTAGACACACGAACCAGGGACCATGAATTATGGTCATTGGGTTTTGTGTCTATGATCTATTTTTGCTACATTATATCTTCGATTAGATTGATGCATTTACAAATAGAGAGTAGGATAGCAGTTAAAGCCCTGGTGGCTCGATCATGTAAAACATCGGAGTGTTATACACACGATGTACTCAAATGATAATGATTTAATAACAGCAAAAGTGTTTATATACAAAAAACTCTCCAAGAGTCATAACCTTTGACAATAACTGAACTTAACATACTTAACCTAACATCTACTACGTTTAAATGAAGTTAACCCTAACGGGGTTACTTCCAAACACGAAATGCTAGAGAAGCATCAACCAACAGGGGGGAATGGTGGCATTGTAATCAGTTTGTGTGTTTGTGAGAACACAATAACAAGGTCTCGATGCACCAATAAAGATGGATGGACAACAACTAGTAGCTGGTTTGTTTCTTCGTGATGTGATGTGAATGTGGTGTAGTGTGATGTGAAGGGGAAGGATGTGCGAATCTGACAAATGTAGCAAGGTGGTAGCGGCGGCTAGACGATGGCATTCATTGTTTTGCATGAATAGTTTTATGCAATGACAACCGATTCGACACTAGGCGATAGCACATTCCCCAAGCGTTTGAATGCATGTTCCAAATTGAATGCCACCTTTCATATGTCGGATTACAATATCCGCCATCTCGTCCGGGTGCCTATCTGGCATTGATCAGGTGCTCGACACATCGAGACTATGCTTTTTCTATTCACGGTCTAACTAGCTGTCGTGACACTCACATTCACAAGATGCTTTACATGTATTGACCATGTGAACAGGGTTTACATCAAAATGAGGAGAGTGGCATACGTGGAGGAAAAAGAGTGAGAGGAGAGAGGCTGGAGGCATGGTTCACCAAGCCATGGAAGTGGCGGCCGCACGCCCTTAGCTTCATCCCAAAACGAGGGTATAGCACAAGGTGTCTAGGGGCGTTGAGGGTGGGTTTGGCATATGCCCCCAGCGTAAAACCCAAATGAAGGTCGTTCACATTCGAATGTTATGTCGGGCATCTTAAAAGTGACTCCCATCATGTCCGCTTCAAAGTTTACCGCCACATGTAGTTTCCCACAAAGCCACGCCGGCACCGCTATAGAAGAACCCAATATCCCCCACTAGATGATGTGGCACCCATAAGATGCGTGTGGTAGCCCAACAACTTTGGGTGTACCTAAAAATGAACCCAGTAAGCTATACCAGGTCCGGTATAGTTTGAGGGGTACCGCATTCATTGTTCGTTGTTGTTAGTATGACGGGACAAGTTTTTAGAGGAGTTTCACGCACACACGAACCCAAAGTAAGGACTAGAAGTAAAAGCTTAGTAGGCACTTGGCTCAGAAACCATCTAACAATAGTATCTTGGGTGCTTTGGGATTCCCTTCATGGCAGTCCAAGAGGACAAAAGGACAGCATGTATGGGGCTTAGAGGTCGGCACCTGAAGAGTATGGGTTATCCTCATGATCATACACCACCGAGCTACTCCCGCTCTATGCTCATCTACTACTTGTATCAGCTTTCAAGAAAACATAAAGTACATGCAACATAAAGAAATATATGTTATGGTGTGCAAACTCCCTACCGATGCTCATCTACTACTTGTACACTTGGGGCTTTCAAGAAAACATAAAATACATGCAACATAAAGAAGTATATGTTATGGTGCAAACTCCTCGGTTCGATGCTCATCTACCACATGTGACCTCAAGGCTTTCAAGAAAACATTAAAGACATGCAACGTAAAGAAGTATATGATATGGTGTAAGCTTGGGCTTTCAAGAAAACATAAAATATATGCAACATAAAGAAGTATATGTTATGGTGCAAACTAGATTCTATAGTCACAACGACTCTGAAGTTATTCATACTTACTCACAAGTACATCTAGATCTAGAACAATATTATTTACTGTATTTTGTACAAAATACAGTGTTCTTTATTTGCGCGACTTTATGTTGACTGATTATTGATTGTACAAAAGTATCAGTCTTGGCAAGCTTTCTGGTTTTGTAAGCTCATCACTCTACATGGTGTGGGTGTTTCCAAGTTGGTAGCATGCTAATTCTTTGCTCTGTGCATTTGTTTTCCCAACCTGTTGATTCAGTTCAAACACTTTAGGCTCTGTTGGGAGGGATACTTCATGGGGGCACTTGGGCATTCCCATCAGTGCACATTGGCAAGGTGCAATGGGCATATTGACATTGTTGTTTGGTCATTACGTCATTTGTCTTGCTGCGGTCAGTATGTGTCTGTCGGTGGGCATCTTGGCATGGGGTGCCTAGTTCATCGATCCACGCGGGCAATTGGGCATTTCATTTCCCGCGGGCGATTGGGCATTTCATTCCCATGTCGGCGGTTGGGCATTTCGTCATTCCATAATGTGGCGATTGGGCATTTCGTCATTCCATAATAGGCGATTGGGCATTTCGTCATTCCATCATGGGCGGTTGGGCATTTAAATCATTCCTAATGTCGATTGGGCATTCGTCATTCCTAATGTCGGGCGATTGGGCATTTCGTCATTCCATGTCAGGCGTTGGGCATTCGTCATTCCTCATGTTCTTACATTGTGGCATGTGCATTTTCTTAGGTTGTCATTTTGTCGTGTGGGCAAGGAGGCGGTGTGCACTTTTTCATGGGCAGCATGCCTTGGTGGCGAAGAACATGATGAACCATTTTGGAAGTTCATCTCTCTGTTTTACAATGTGCATCCCACCCTCTTGTGCGCAGTGGGATACTCTCAGCCTGCACATAAAGACTCGGTGGTTGAGGAGCTTATCTCCTTGTCGGGAAGAGAACGCTTGTCACAGTTGCAAGCGAGGAGACAAGCAATCTAGTGGCAGCAAAATTGCTCTTGGTGAGCTCACACGCACGCTCTTGGCGCAATAATCTATGACAAGAAGGTATGGATCTTTCCAGTAGACTTCAACTTTATATTCTTTTCAAACGAACAAATCTTTGGAGTATTCTCTGCGGAAGAGGATGCACATGTTGCCCATGTTCGAGAGGCAACATCGTCTTATCTGAGGCAGGCGGACAATCTCACAACAACAAGGCGTGACACCCTTCACGAAGTTAATTTGGCGGAGGACTTACATGATGCCTTGACCGCATACATAGTTTGATTGAAGGAAAAGGACTCCTCGTGGATTCCAGCTCCTTGTTACACCAGCCAAAATGTGCCCTTCATATCACAAAGTCTGCGTGTGCACCGAGTTGTCCTCCCTTTGCATCCTTGGCTCTTGTTTCAATTTGTGTCCATGCCTCTAACGACTATTGGTTCCATGGTGATTTGCGGGGGTTGGATGCTATGAGTTCGTTTTCCTCCCAGAGCCACTATTTCATGATGCATGCCTCTACCAACACATGTTGGTCACGGTGACTTGCCCC
>VJWM01000297.1:0-115981 GCA_010909165.1 Anthoceros angustus | reverse complement strand
CGATCAGCTTTCCGCCGTCCACGGAGACCTTCTCGATCGTTCTCGACCAGGTCTCCCGGCGCGAGCTTCAGCGGAAAGACGTCGACGGGGAGTCGTCGAGGTCGATCTCCAGCCGCCGCTCGACCGACTCGTCCGAGAAGTTCGACGCCTCGACCAGCGCAACGTAGCCGACGGATCGGCCAAGCTTCGCCGCACCTGGAAGCGCGTGATCGCGGCGTTCGCAGCGGACGTTCCCACCACGCGCAGGTCGACCTTCGGATCTTCGGCGAGTTTTTCCGCTCCCGCGAAGCGACCGTCCGTGAGGACCACGACCTCGCCATGCGGCGCATCGCCTAATAGACGTTTCGCCATCGAGATCGCTTGCGGAACGGCGGTGACGCCGTCGGTCGGTTCGATGCCGCGGATCGCTTCGCTCAGCGTCCGCCCGGTGAGTCCGCAGACGACGCGCGGCTGCGTCCGGCGGCGACGACCGCCATCTCGTCGTGCGAGCGAAGGCCGGCGACGGCGCCGAGCGCTAGTTTCTTCGCCGCGTCCAGTCGGGTCGGTGAAACGTCGGCAGCGCATGCTGGCGGAGTCGTCGACGATCAGGTCCAATCAACCCCACACGAGTTCGATACACGGAAGTTCACACCGAAATCGTCTCTTGAGAGACACCCAAAGGGTCTCTTATACATCCGTGTGGTCCAACATGCCTCACTTCTAGTGTCTAAAATTGTAGCTCCTACCACGAGCGCCTTACCAATCTAAGACCTGATGGAACTCCCTATCCTCTCAAAAGGAAACCCCGGTCCTAGGCTATCGCGACTCTAAAATCAGCGCCGCCGCCTCCGCGAGCCGCCCGCCCACGGCCCATGGGGACCCTCTCGCCTCGGCCTCGCCCGATCCGAGCGATTTTCCCCACAACCTCCACCTCACTCACTGCCTGAGTTCCCTCGCGCCTTCCCGCGGACGTTGCGGCGCCTGATTTCTCTCTCCTCCGCCCGCCTGCTCCTCGACCGCTGCGCCTTCCTCCGCAAGCGAGATGTAGATTTGGCCTCAAGGAAGGGTCGCTTCCTTTCTTGCCGCAGCCCGGCCCGACGGCCCCTCCCTGGAAAGTCGCGACTGCTGCCGGGTGCCTTCTCTCGCTGCGCCCGACCGACTGCAGCCCCTCCCGCCACTAGGGTTGTAAACCCCCAGTCTGTGCTCCGTTCTCCACCGTGGTGGAACTAGCCACCTCCCCCTACTTGACTACTCAAGCTGCATATTGTGAGCATCCCTAGCATATATAGACACCTTTTATTCTAAAATTCCCAATACCCAAGGACTCTACCCTCCAGGTCAAACCTAAGGATCGAAAAATTATTATTATCTCCAAGGGCCAAGGACCATTCCGTAAAAAGACGACTCAGACGATTCTCAAAGCACTTTGCTATTCTAACACATCCAAAACAAAAAAAATCACCATCCTGACACTTGGGAGGCGGGGTTAGTGCACATGTGGTCTTCCATGATGACCAACCAAGAGGAATCCCACCTTCACTTTTTCGAACGTGCCATATCAACGAGCATGTTCGGGATATGCAAACAATAGCTGATTCTTGTTCTCCGACATGTATTGTCAAGTTGCAAATACAAAACTTTGGGCAGCACACCATCATAGTTGTGGATGACATCTTGAATCACGCCGATAGTCAAATTGGCATCAGAGGTTGGCGAGTAAAAACGCCGTGGCTTTGTGGGTGTAGTTGTGGATCATGCACCACCACGTGAACGAAATGACATTCCTCGCCTAGGTTTTTGGGCCACCTCAACATGTGTAGCTCTGTCTTCTCGTCCATGCCATCGATACATAGTAGCATATACTTATGTGGTTCAACATAACTCTTGCTCCGGTGTTTTGTCATCTTCGCACGCTCTGCTAAAAGTCGCCGTGGTGGGCGGCCCAATCTGTTTGATATTTCTCTGCACATAACATATTCACACCATAGTATGTGAGTCCCTTTAAAGTTGACAACTTACAAGATAAAAACATAGTATGATGTTGAATCAACGTTGCCAAGATCACCTCCGAGATGTGGCAATGTATGTCATGGACACCGCTAACTTCACCTTCCTCACCCTCCACCCTACGACCGACCTTAAAGGATATAATGGGTGGAACACATTTGTCGCATTTCAAGCCCGGAAGGTCGGTCAAGCTGGCGTTGGGGGTTGTGCCCACCGGCGCCTGCGACCGACCTCATTCCCGCAAGGTCGACATGGTATAGCGGTGCCTTCTAAGATGCCGGGCCCAAGCAATGTGATAGGCACATGCATGGGTTACCCGAACAGGGCGCCGGCCGACCGGCGCCCTCATGACCAGGGGAACCCTCCTTAGATAATGCTATGGACCTATGGTCAGAGACATTTGGTGGGCGCCGGTCAGCCGGCGCCCACTTGGGGACCTGTCCCCAGAAGCGGGGGGGCACATTGACATACTAGATATAACACTGCCATTGAGGGTTTGGCCCACAGGGTCAACCACCCTCTGTATGCTGGAAAACAAGGGATAAGGAAAACAATGTAACTTACCTTGATCAACCTTTGAGATTGTATTTCGTGATAGTTGTTTTCAATCCAATAAGCAGAAGCGAAAGCAAGTAGAGAATCGTTAGACTTTGGAATCTTTACCTGCTGAAGTGCCCTTTCCATAGCTTCAAGAACCAGGCGTAGGTCATGTATCGCTGACCTCTTTGTTCACAATGCCGCCTATATGCACTCCAAATTTCTAATTTTGTGTAAGAGAGGAGGGGGAGGAGGACTTGGTGGTGGCCGCGTGTCGCCGTAGCTCAGGCTGACAGTCCTGGGGGTAGGGGCCCTCGCGGATCATCCGATTGCGCCAAGTCGTCAGTAGCTAGGGCTTGGGTCAGCAATGACGAGGTGGAACCGAGCAACCCTTTCATCACCGCAGACAGAGAAGGAATGGAAGGAAGATAGTAGGCTGCCAGGCCCAATCGAGGCCACCACCGAATAGGAGTGTAATAAAGACGCCGACCTTGGGCGTAGTATAAGAGGGCCGGTGCCTAGTAAAGTATCTTTCTCTTGGTGTTGATGCTGCTTCCTTGCGTACCTTTTGCGCTTCTTGCTAACGCGGAGTCTGAGTCATCGCACGAATGGCAGCCCGGAGAGATCGATCCGTGTCACGTGACGGACCCTAACGTGTGGTGGTGTGTGTGTGATCTATAGGGACCCTTGCCTGCTCGTAGACAACCGTGACGCCGGGTGGACTGGACCGGTGAGCCGGAGGAACTCGGGGAGGCGGGTAGAGCGAACGGGAGGCAGTGGACGACGGAGGAGGTCCCGACCATGAGCCCATTTTTTCCAAAGAACGCTGAGTGTTGTGAGAGGTGGAGATTTTGGCGTGAGTGATTTTAGATGAGTGTAGCGAGTGGTAAGAGGGGACTGACAGGAAGCAATGGGAACGGATCGGAAATGATACTGGACGTGAACGAGTCCTGGCCTCACCGAGCCTGCTCGTGGACATCACGGTAGCGTAAATGATAAACGTAGGGTGTTTGAGCTAAACGTCCGAAACGATTGAAACGCATGACAAGCCCATCAACATTCTTTGGGAGCGGACCCCTTTACTACAACAGCATACGATCGGGCCGGCTACCGTCGATAGAGGGCTTGTTCCAAGCGCCACCCAGTTGCTCCCCTTGTGAATGGTTCCGTGAAATTGCTTTGCTTTGGGTGTGTGGGCAATGCCTGGGGAACTCTCGGCAGAGGGTAGACTACAGAAAGACCGGAGGTTCTCGCTATCCGTGGTGTCAAACTCATAGCGAACCGGCCCAAGGAAGAATCCTTTGGTGTGGCGACCCAGGCCAGCGGTTTTTGCGCGAAGCCCGTGGGAACCGAGGTTAGAATAGGAGGAAGAGGAAGAGATAGGGTGAGGATTATAGGTAGTGGGTGGAAGTGAACTGGGCGTGCGCCTCGCCTAAAGGACGCAATCCAAATTTGCAAGAGGGCGCCACAGTGGAGGAGATTGGTTCTAGTAGTAGGGACGAACGTAGGGCTGAGGCTCTCTGCTCGCGATAGACTTTCCGCTAAAGGATAGACTGCACCAAATTGTGTCGTTGTAAGTCGAGGATTGGTGATTTTCGGAGCAAATGCAGTGGTGCAAGCTAGCATGGAGAGAGTAGGCGCCTTGATTGTTTAGAAGGCGGAGGTAGGTGTGTCACCCAGGTGATTGTTTCAAGACGATCTTTCACACAAGTCTCATGGACGAAACCCAGAATCCACAGGGATAAGTGTGGGCGCTGAGGGGAAGCCTGGAAGCCGGGGTTTTCCCTCCCACGGAAGCGTGGGTGGTCATTTCCATCAGTGGATTGTACCGGGGCGCGCTTGATTGTTCTGTCTTGGAAAGCGTGAATGTAAGATCAAGCTCCTGTAATAATTCAACAATTGTTGAATGTTCCTTTACAACTCTTGATCTTTGTTGTTGAGTCCGTGCACGTGGCTCCATTCCACGCACATGTAATTGGTTGGCTAGTGTTAGCCTATCTAGGACTCTATATCTATTACGCCTGGGAATCGATTGGGTAATCCCGGTGACCTCTCAGGCTCGGGATATTGCCATGGCTTTAGGCCAATTAAGACTCCCGCAGCCTCTTACGGCACCAGACACTCGTAGTTTCTGCAGACACCAAAGTCTCACTCGGCGGTTTGGGGTGATAAGATGGCGGTTGTCGACCTCAAGCCTCGAAATCGTCTCCTCCTCATTCGATTTATTCACGTCTTCGCTTTGATGGTGCGTGGCGACTCCCGCTGCGATGAACAACCGCCTCCACGCATTGAGCCCAAACTTGGGAGTGCCTTGGTTTCTAGCGGTGTTGCTTGCTCACACCGTTGTTTGCATGGGGATCCTCGAGCACTCTGGGTTAAGATTTCTTGGTGTCCATGGCACCTGGAATGGTAGGGGCCAAGGCCGTGTCGACCACCTCCGATGCTTGGAGCATTGGTATGGCAAAGGCTCCGACTGATCGAGGATAAAATTCACAAAGTCGGCCTCCATTAGAATCCAGTGATTAAGCACACCTTCGCGACCCGTAGTGGCGCGTGGAGAGCTGGTGATGTCTTGTGGTGACATCGGACGGCCGGTGGGCATTCAGAGTCCGCTTCTCCTCAAATCCGGGTGCTTTTGGAAGTTGTCTTTCATATTGGATTGACCCTCACCATCCAAGTAAACCACTGCACAATCAAAGCATGAATGAGTATACCGAACCTCGCAACGCGCATCCAGGGCAGCGGCGTTCGATTGTACAAAACTGTGGCTTACATCGGCAGCCCTCTACACAGATGAGTGGCGTGAAGCATTTTGTTGGGCGTCTTGAGGTTGGACGATAGTGGAGGAAATGAAGAAGGCAAGGTTCATTCGAACGACATACGCTGGAATGTCTAAGCCTTCACAGGAGGCCGTTTGATAGTTATGATCACCAACCATATAAACCATTCTTCAAGAACGTCGTTAAGTTCTAATGCTTGGAGGTGCAAGCAGGAAAGTCTTTATGTTTAGTAATTAAAATAAACCCAACCGCAATGGGAAAAAGCGGTACCGTTAAAATTTGTATGTACAAGATGGCGGGCGTTAATAATGCCAGAGGTTCGAACCATCGGCTAGTTGGAGTAACGAGAAACCTAAATTAAAGCGATTAAGCAGTGGAAAGATGAACGAGTTACGGTCGGGCGCTTCAAATAGCAAGTTTGAGGGGCAAACAAAACCGGAGTGGGCCTGACGACCCCTCACACAAGCGGCGAGCAATTGGCGGCTTTGTGCGAGGGAAGTGTCGGTCTTCTCGGGCGAGACATGTGAGTCACGAGCGTATCTCTAACCCCTTGATTGCATCAACGACGCCAGTGAAATTGGCGGGGACGGACCGGCCGGTGCTCGTGGTTATCTCACTTCGTGTTTGTAATGTTGTGCATCAATTGACGCCTTGTTGTTGTGGAATTCGCGGCTCGCGGTGCATACAAGGAAGGCCCATACAGGGTGGTTTGTGCTGAATTGAAGGTGATGGCGATGGGAAGAAGCAAGAAGGATCGAGCGACGGCGAATCCGGATCCCGAACTGTCTCTGAAAGCGCCAGCTAGCGCAGCAGTTGGCAGGGCGCATCGCGGCGATTTCGCGAGAAGACCTTTGTCACGGGAGGACATGCTAGCGACGGAGTGCGGGCGGGGCGGCTTCTGCAGCGGGGCACTCGGTCAAGGCTTGGGCTCGTGAGGCTACAACAAAATCAGGAGGCCATGGAGAGAAGGGGGAGAAGGGTGGGAAGAGGGTGGCTCCTATTCCTTTGCCATACAGCTTCAAGGAGACAGTTTACATTCGACGCCTTGGAGCACAGATGGATGCAGTGAAGATCTTGGAGAAGGATTGGATGGTTGTTCAGGATCCGGAACCAGAAGACGAGAGCATGTTTTGGACTCCGTTGTACAAGCTGTGGATTATGGGTTACAAGGATACACTGCCAAATCAATGCAAAGGCGGGTGGCTAGTGGTGGGCAACATTGGACATGTCAATGGGGATCCCGTGAGTACGCTTCTTGTGCATTACAAGGCCCCAAAATTTGATCGGTGCCACGGGTCCATGTACAGGCGTTCGAGATCGGGGTTCAACAATCTTGTGATCAAGAAATGCGAACCCGGGCTTTGCAAATTGTTTTGAGGAATGGGCGGGAGCAATATAAACCTTATCCAATTCCGCTTCCACTGCTTATGCACACTGTCTTGCCTCTAAGATGAGCATTGTTCATTGTGCGGTTACGTGAATGAATGCATTCAGGGCGTGTGTGCGGAAATCACACAAGCGATCGTCGCAACCGCAGGAGGGTCATGGCGACTGTGCACAAGGCCGAGCTAGCGACCAAAAGGGCCAAGGAGGTGGAACTCGGGACCCGGAACAATCAAGACCTCGAGGGTCTCGATTGGGTCCGAGTCAGGATGGCGTCACTCCCGGGATATGATGTGGCGGTCCTTAGCGGGCGGTGCAGGCATGGCCCGGACTGAGATTTCTCCAGTGACGCGGTGGAAGAAACCGGAGGGTACTCGCGAGATATTATGGACGGCGTGCTCAGGGTCTTTGCGGAATGGCGAGCGGAAGACCCGAGGTGGAAGCCACCCGGAAGGCGGATGGTGGAGCCTGTGGTCAGTGGAGGCGGCCTGCGGCCAAGAGGAAGGCGGAGACCCTCGCAAGAATTGAGGAGGAGAAGCAGGCGGCGGAGTCGGGAGGCGAGGTCGCCTAACAAGACCGGGTAGATCAGCCATGTGAACAAATAAACAAGCACAGAGGCACGAGCAAAGGCGGAGGACCTTTGCAAGCGGAGGAAAGCGGCCCCAAGGAGGCGGAGGAAGCCCGGCGGTGTGAAAGGGCTAAGGACCCGGCCGAGATGGCTCGGTGAGCAACACCAAGCATGGGAGGCTCGGTGAAGGGGCGGAAGCCGAGGCCGCTGTCGGACAGACCATTACCGGTGGGACCGAACCGTGGAGGGAGACGGCGGAGTAGCCGCGCCAACCCGGGGCGAGCAAAGGGTGGCGGCAAGCACGGGCAAGCCATGAAGAAGAAAGGGAGGCCAGTACCCAGGAGATGGAGGATCTCTGGGCACAGTTGCAAGGAGCAGAGGAGCGGCGCCAGGAGCTGGAGGATCGCAAGGAGACCCTAGAGCTGCAGCTCCAGGACACGGTGGAACGACATGGAATTCTCCAAGGGAGAATCATGGACCACGAGCAAGAGATCGAGCGACTCCAGCTCTGTTGGAGGGGGGAGGAGAGTTGACGCGAACCAAGGAGATGGACATCGCCGAGTTGGAGAAGGATCCTGAGGAAGCCGGGCATGAGCCGGACCGCTGGAAGGAGATGGAGGATCGCAAGGATGGATGGTGGAGACAGGGCTCTGAGAGAGGAGCGTGCCTGGTCCAACGGAAAAGAACGCCGCTCCATGGCGAGGCCGAACCACGCCGACGGGCGGGAGGAGGAGCACGCGGAGCAGCACCAGAGGCTGCAGGAAGTGTCGAAGGCAGCCTTGGCGGCCTCAAGAGACTCCACCCGACTCTAGTTGGCGGGCCTTGCGACGGAGATGGAACCAGCAGCCGGCCAGCACACCCAACTACCATAGCACCTCTGGAGGAGGAGACTGGTGCTCGGGCTCATGTGGAGGAGGCGCGGTGGGAGGCGAGTCGCGCCAACAAGGGGGCCGAGGATCCTTGATATGTGAGCAGTGAAACAAGCACAGAGGCACGAGCAAAGGCGGAGGACCTTTGCAAACGGAGGAAAGCGGCCCCAAGGAGGCGGAGGAAGCCCAAGGCAAAGTGAAAGGGCTAAGGACCCGGCCGAGATGGCTGAGCAACACCAAGCATGGGAGGCCCTGCATGGGGCGCGGGAAGCCGAGGCCGCGCGGAGCCTGGACAAAGACCATTACGGTGGGACCGAACCGTGGAGGGACGGGAGTAGCCGCCCAACCCGGGGCGAGCAGCGGTGCGTGGCGGCACGGCAAGCCATGAAGAAGAAAGGGAGGCCGCACTGTGAGATGGAGGATCTCCCACTGCAAGGAGCAGAGGAGCGCGCCAGGAGCCGGAGGATCGCAGGAGACCCTAGAGCCGCAGCTCCGTGACACGGTGGAACGACATGGAATTCTCCAAGGAGAATCATGGACCACGAGCAAGGCGGAGGACCTTTGCAAGCGGAGGGCGGCCGGAAGGAGGCGGAGGAAGCCGGGCGGAAAGGGCTAAGGACCCGGCCGAGATGGCTGAGCAACACCAAGCATGGGAGGCTCAGGTGAAGGGGCCTTGAGGCCAGGCCAGCGAAGTCGGACAAAGACCATTACGGTGGGACCGAACCGTGGAGGGAGACGGCGGAGTAGCCGCGCCAACCCGGGGCGAAAGGGTGTGGCGGCAAGCACGGCAAGCCATGAAGAAGAAAGGGAGGCCGCACCAGAGATGGAGGATCTCCGCACTGCAAGGAGCAGGAGCGCGCCGGGAGCCGGAGGATCGCAAGGAGACCCTAGCCGCAGCCAGCCAACGAGCGGAAGCGGTGGCAGAAGCAAGCAGCAAGCCATGAAGAAGAAAGGAGGCGGTACCGGAGATGGAGGATCTCGACCTGGGTGCAAGGCGAGGCGGCGCCGGGAGGCTGGAGGATCGCAGGAGACCCTAGAGGCTGCGGCTCCGGACAGTGGACGACATGGAATTCTCCAAGGAGAATCATGGACCACGAGCAAGAGATCGAGCGACTCCTCTGTTGGAGGGGAGGAGAGTTGACGCGAACCAAGGAGATGGACATCGCCGAGTTGGAGAAGGATCAGGAGGAAGCCGGGGCCGGGCGGAGGTGCTTGGACCGCTGGAAGGAGATGGTGGCCCTCGCAAGGATGGATGGTGGAGACAGGGCTCGAGAGAGGCTGAGGCTGCTGGTCAATTCTGAGAGAAGCAAAGGAGCGTCGCTCCATGGCGGTGGCGGCGAACTACAGACGGCGGAGGAGGAGGAGCACGGGCGGCACGGAGGCTGCAGGAAGTGTCGGAGCGTACTTGGCGGCCTCAAGAGACTCCACCCGACTCTAGTTGGCGGCCTTGCGGCGGAGATGGAACCAGCAGCCGGCCAGCACACCCAACTACCATAGCACCTCTGGAGGAGGAGACTGGTGCTCGGGCTCATGTGGAGGAGGCAATTCAACAAGTTGATTCGACTTTGCCTACTACCACGGAGCTCCTCAAGGCCCTGGAGGTCCCGAGCCACCCCGCAAGTTCACGGACCCGGATGGATCGAGGGAGGGGAAGAGATGAAGGCCCCGGGATGACGCCACCGAGACCTTGGGACCGCTGAGAGCAGAACGGGAGGGGAGCGCCAGAGGAGGACACCTGCGACACCACGGGGCATGAGTTAAGTCCGCCGCACCCACCGTGGAAGGAAGGGAGGAGGGCCGGGGTCCTAGAAGGAAAGTTCCGGAGGATGAGGACGGTCCCCTGGGAAGTTCTCGAGGCAGAGAAGTCCGAGAACCCGCGAGTCCGGACCCTGAAGTCCGGACTCCGGAAACAAGACCGGACCCTGAAGTCCGGACTCCGGAAACGAGACCGGACCCTGAAGTCCGGACTCCGGAAACGAGACCGGACCCTGAAGTCCGGACTCCGGAGACGAGGCCGGACCCCGAGGTCCGGACTCTAGAGTCAAGACCGGATCTTGAGGTTTGACTGGAGCGGCGGACCCCAAGGTCCGGCTCGGGAGGAGGGGTCCCCACCACCGCCAGTGAGCAACCCCCGGTGGTCCCACAGAGGTGGACCCACCGGGGTCAAGAGAGGAAGGAGAGGAGGACTTGGTGGTTACCGCTGATTGTCGCCGTAAACGATCCGGTATTTGGAAACTCCTGTTGGATTGTGTCTTTGAGTGATTTTTGTTTTTGCTAAGTTCGTGTCAATAAGAGGTTGTCGATGAAGGAATATTTATAGTAGAAAGTGTCCTTGGCCTATGAGTTTTGGGGTTGTTCGGGTTAAATAATAATCGGTCCTTGGACTATGAACTCGATACTCCTTGGCCTTTGCATCGGAATATTTAATAGAGGGCCTATATATGGGGAGGGGTTCCTCATATTTGGCGGTAATCAAGGCCATAGGCTAGTGGTCAAACCTACCGGGCGGTAGTTGATTAGTGTGTGGTCATTGGGGTGTACTAGTAGCTTTGTTCAAGACGGTAGGCGAACGGGAAGGGCGGTTGCGGAAGGAAGAAGCAGTCGCGGAAGGAGGAAGTGGTCGCGGAAGCCGGGGCCGGGTAGGGGAATTTCTGTGATATAACCTTAAGAAATCTCGGAAGGCACCAAAGGCGCCTAGAAAGGCGAGCCTGTGGCGTGGAAGCTCATGAGTCCGGGAGGTAGGAACCCTGGGACCACTAAGTTGGAAATTCGAGAATAGCTATTGGTAGCCTGGCGCCATGCGAATGAGGTTTCGCAGGAGCATGGCGCCCAAGGTCAGGCGGAAATTTATTGCCCAATGGCCAAATATGGACATTTGGAGGGTCCGTGAGAATTGGTGTTGGTGAACTTGGGTTCTGAAAACGGTGGAGCTATGTGAACCCAAGTCCGGTGTGCGATTATGAAACCTCAGGGTTAGTGGAAGTGGGAAGCCCGGTCACTTTTCATCAGCTGCTAGTCGGGGCCGGCGGCGACCGACGTGCGAAGGGTCTTGGAAGGTGGAGGAGGAACTAGGGCCGGTGGCCGCCCTCAGCCAGGAGGGGGCCTCAAGGCTCCAGGCGCATGAGGGAGGCGAGGGCGCCGGCCGCGCCCCTCCTGACACAACATGGGACTGGAGAGCGTAGGGACTAAGGGAAAGGAAGGCGGGATCTGCTTTTGAAGGAGATCGGAGGCGGAGGAATAGCGGAGAGGACCATCCTAAGGCAAAAGCAAAGAGGAAAGGGAACAAACTGCAGAGGGTGGAAAATGTGGGTGACATTCCCCTTGTTCATGTGACAACAGACCGAGGAGAGGATTGCGGAAGCTATCCGGATGAAGACCCCACGCGGGAAGCGACATATCACGAAGAAGGTAGTATTGGAAACAGTGCTGGTGAAATTGGAGAACCTTCGACCGGCATCGCACCTTACGCCTGATGCACAGATACGCAGGGTGGATGAAGCATGGGCCAATTATTTGGCGTGTTATATCAAAAAGGGAGGATTGAAGAGGCGTTTTGCCTTTATTATGTATGATTGATCCTGGTGTGATGACATGGAAAAACTAGTGGCGATTCGGGGCCAAAAAATATGTCATGGAGTCCTTGGAGGAAACCACACTTATGCGGCAATGAAGCATCTTGCGACATCTCCGCAAAAGCGGTTTCGGATGGAGGCTCATGTGTACTGTGGTCTCAACGTACAGGAGATGCGAGTCCTCGCCACAGACCATAATATTATGTCCGACAAGCGCCGGAAGATGAATTTTATAGAGCAGGTGAGGTATTTGCGTGATGAATTGATTATTGCGAAACGGGATGATATGCAGATGACCATGACATGGAAATTCAACCTGTACAAGGTGTTGGGGCTTATTGAGGATGATGAAGCACGCGAAGATGATGTTTATAAACAGAACAAGGTTGACAACATGACCCACATTTTATGCATCGCGAAACAAGAGGGTAGGGTATGGGAAAATGTAGACAAGATATTTACCAAGTGGGAAGCGGGGAGTTGCAGGCGGAAGAAGCATGTGATAGCAGGGACAAGCAAGAAGAGCAAGGTGAAGCGGAAAGTGGCCGAGGAGGCCAACAAAATAGACTATGTGAAGCCAAAAGATATGCTTGCAAAGCCTTGGAAATCATTTCAAGGGATTCCAATGGGGAGTGTGGGCAGATACTTATCACCGCTTCTGAGAGAAAGTGTTGGCGGTCTCATTGACACGAAAGGAATGGATGACGATATATCTCTTCGAAGAAATTCCATATTATTCAAGTGGCGATGGCAAAACACCTTGGTTGCTCTTCTTTTGAAGAGGTTCGGCAGAGTATCCCCAAAGACTCAATCGATGAAATGCTCGCGATTCCAAACGGCATTTGCGGGAAAGGTAAGCCATTTTCCTGCACCTTCTTTCCATGTTCACTTCAGCCGCCGGCCATGTCCATCCGCTCGCCGGCCGCCGGCCGCCGGCCGCCGGCGCCCCGCCGCCGCCATCGAGTGCAGGGCCACCGCCGGCCGCCCCCACCCCGCCCCGTAGCAGGGGCGCCACGCCCGGCCGCCTTCTCGCATCGCGGAGAGCCGGGCGCCCCCACCGCTGCCCCACCGCGGGGCAGGGCGCCGCGCGGCGGATCACCGCGATCGCCGAGGAGCCGCCGCCGCGCCCCACCGCTTAGTAGTTGTGAGGTGCTTGAGCCATTCTAACAAAGTTGTTTTTTGGCAAGAATCAAGGACGTGGAGGTCTTGACAAAGCCGCCCGACGACTCCGCATTTTATTTTCGAGATCAATAATTGGAAGGGCCTAGAGAATGAGCAGCGGCTTTGGACAAGGACTTGCAAGAAGGACTCCATATTCAATGTTCCGATCGAGAAACAGTCCAAGACGGAAGCCCGCAACGCTCGACATGCGTGGTTTTTGAGGGAAGGAAATACACCCTTCTTGTCATGGATGTTCCCGTGGATTTGACATCGGGCCAATGGACAAACGAATGGATTTATCCATGATGGGGTGTCAGGTTTCCAAAGTTTCGAGAAAACGGAAAATGACGATTCAATTATCGCCATGCATGGTGTTGAAGAAGCCCATACGGTAAGGGAGGCTATGGAAGTGGTGTGCCAAAGGCGGCTTGGTGTCATTCATTTGGGATAAGACTAACATGAACAACGATGAGGAGGATTTGAGACCGTGGAATACGCTATGCTTGGATGGGGTGTGAAAGATGGATGTTCAAGGACGATGTACGCCATGATGCCAAATGTGATGCACGGACCTTCTTTCCATGTTCACTTCAGCCGCCGGCCATGTCCATCCGCTCGCCGGCCGCCGGCCGCCGGCCGCCGGCGCCCCGCCGCCGCCATCGAGTGCAGGGCCACCGCCGGCCGCCCCCACCCCGCCCCGTAGCAGGGGCGCCACGCCCGGCCGCCTTCTCGCATCGCGGAGAGCCGGGCGCCCCCACCGCTGCCCCACCGCGGGGCAGGGCGCCGCGCGGCGGATCACCGCGATCGCCGAGGAGCCGCCGCCGCGCCCCACCGCTTAGTAGTTGTGAGGTGCTTGAGCCGGCCGCATTCTAACAGTTGTTTTTTGGCAAGAATCAAGGACGTGGAGGTCTTGACAAAGCCGCCCGACGACTCCGCATTTTATTTTCGAGATCAATAATTGGAAGGGCTTAGAGAATGAGCAGCGGCTTTGGACAAGGACTTGCAAGAAGGACTCCGGATATTCAATGTTCCGATCGAGAAACAGTCCAAGATTGTGGAAGCCCGCAACGCTCGACATGCGTGGGTTTTGAGGGAAGGAAATACACCCTTCTTGTCATGGATGTTCCCGTGGATTTGACATCGGGCCAATGGACAAACGAATGGATTTATCCATGATGGGTCTTGTGTTTCAAAGTTTCGAGAAAACGGAAAATGACGATTCAATTATCGCCATGCATGGTGTTGAAGAAGCCCATACGGCAAGGGAGGCTATGGAAGTGGTGTGCCAAAGGCGGCTTGGTGTCATTCATTTGGGATAAGACTAACATGAACAACGACGAGGAGGATTTGAGGATGGAATACGCTATGCTTGGATGGGGTGTGAAAGATGGATGTTCAAGGAGGCTGCCATGATGCCAAATGTGATGCAGGACCTTCAACAATGGAAGATCGTTATTGGACACCCTCATCGTCGAAAGCAGTTTTACTCTCATGACAAGTTGGTAGTGTGCCCATACCAGACCATTGGGTCTTATGATGAAACTCGTGAGGACATTCTCCAAGGAGGGAGACCGGGTTATTGATGCATGCTCAGGACTACGACACTAGCCGCCGTGGCCGAATCGTGCAATAGAGGCGGACTTGAGATGCGCAGTTACATTGCCCACGATACACTGCGGTTGATGTCTTGCCCGATGCATGAGGAGCTGACTTTTGAGCCGCATCAAGGGGACCATCTCGCCTGGGCCAAAGAGGTTTGTAGTGAGAAAGACCTTGAAAGCCCAAGTCGTGGCATTGAGTGCGAAGAGGTTAAAGACGACAACCGGAGCTTATGGACGATGGATGGACAGACATTGATGTCAGATGGTGTCAATCCACAAACGACGATTTACACCAAAATGATATCAATGAAGACCAGAGTTTTAGGTGCGAATGATAGCTTTGACGTGGAGATGGAGCGATGCGAATTTGGCACTTGTAGAGGATTCGCCCGTGGATGCAATGGTGGACTCACATACAAGCCCTCACGATAAAACATCAGACGCGATTAGCAAATTCTCCCTATGCGCTTAGCGGTGTAGGTGTTTAGTTTTGCTAGTTTTGCTACTACGAGAACACCTACATGTTCCGGATGTTTCCAAACCCTTTTAAATTTAACAATGGACTTTTCTCAAATTTTGTTGTTACACTGTGCTTTGTTTGTAGGGTAGCCGCCGTGCATGGGGTTCGTGTGGGGATGTCCGGCTTCGCTTTGGTTTTCGCTATGGATATGCAATGGATGGTGTCCAGATCAAACCAGCCGTTTTCCACAATTTGAGGATGGTGTCTTTTCCGTCAAAGGGGTTATTTTTTCCTTGAAGGGGGTTTGTATATTCCCCCCCTTCAAAATTTATGGTGTTGGAGCTTGGTTTCATGGATCGAGGAGGATGTAGAAGGGGAGAGGACAAATTTTATAGCTAGAGATAAAAGACATACTTACTTCATAATGACAAAATTGTTTAAATACAGTATCAAAGTGTCTGTTCATAATTGATTCTAATATATCGTGACCTGTATAACTACAGATTACCATAAGGGTTGTAATTAACCCTTATCCCTTTAACACTCCCTCTTAATCTACGCTATACTAGGTCATGATACATGGTATTCATTACTCTACACGTATATCAGTCTTCACAAACCTCGTGCCCAGCGTAAGGCCAGCGCAAGTGTATACGCTGAGTTCCGCTCATCGATTATGCTCAGCTGCCTCCGTCCTTCTCGGCATCATGGCCTTCCATATATCCTCTCGTGTAGTCGCAGCTGAGCTCGCGTGCTTCTTTCTACTGAATCTTATCTATCGCGATGAAGATGAGAAGCGGCTTCCAGTATGAGAGAACATATGAGGATTTTGAATAATCTGCAGGGGGAAATCAGCCCAGATAGAACAACAAGGCCAGGCCAAGGAGGGTTACTCCTAAGCCAGAGGACTGGGATGAGAAATACTGCATGGGGGCTTATGTGCTTTTGGGAGGGTGTCGCATCTGCCTCAACATCAACTTGTGTTGGAGCGGCCCTCAAGAGCAATATGAAATTGAGGAGGAGGATCATGAGCCTTAGGTGAAGCCAAAAGTGACTCCAGACACCGAGACCACTCTCCTCAAACCGCTTGCAGAAATGGTTCAAGTGTTGGAGAAGTTGAGAGATAAGGAGCGATACTTAGAAGAATATCAAGTGATTAGTTTTGCATCGAGCTTCATCCACCTGTTTCCTCCTTGCTTTCTATTCACAGTTTTCCTCGTCTAACAGTACATGCTTGTAAGAGAACACCATACTTCACCAAATAAATTGAAGGTTTAGGCCTTCAACCTCCCCCCCATATAAGTTTCACATCTTGTCTACGAGGTAGGGAGAGAAGTCCGACAGTCCAAGCCCTGCCTTACGAGCATATTGTCTATGCTTAGAGAGGGCTTTAGTTAGGATATCAGTAGTGTTCTCTTCAGTGGGCACAAAAACTACTTTCACCACACCTCGTTCTGCTACGTACATCCCTTATATAGTGGTGTTGTATTTCGATATGTTTTGTTCTCGCATGAAATCTGGGGTTTGCTGCTAACGCCAACGCTGACATGTTATCGCAGAGAAGAGGAGTAGGCTTGGTCTGCTGTTGTCCAAGATCCTTGAGAAATGTATATTCTCATTCGAGTTCCTTGGATGCATCTGTCAAACTCTTATACTCTGCTTTTGTTGACGATAGTGCCATAGATGTCTGTTTCTTACAGCTCCAATCGATTGCAGCTGATGACAATAGGAAATAGTCTGTGCACAAGCTATGTTCGTTGTCTGATGCCCAGTCAACGTCACTAAAACCCTTTAACACGAGTTTGTCCTGCCCAGTGCGTTTGTAGAATAACTCAAAACGAGCAGTTCCCTTCAGGTACCGGAAAACTCTCTTTGCAGCAATCCAGTGTGCTCGTCCTGGCTTTTCAAGGAACTGGGATAAAGTATTAACTGAAAACTGAATGTCTGGACGTGTCCAGTTTGCCACAAACAGCAAACTACCAACAACGTGTCTATAGGGTACTGTGGCCAATTTAGCTTGTTCTTCAGCACTTTGGGGACATTGTAGGCTTGTCAACTTCATGCCGACTGCAAAGGGTGTCGTCACAAGAAGAGCTTGATCAAGCTTAAACTTTACCAGTAGGTCTTGGATATGCTGAAATTGGTGAATGATGAGGAGGAACCTCAAATGGTGAAAACATTAGGTCTTGGATATGCTGAAATTTGCTGAAAATTGGTGAATGATGAGGAGGAACCTCAAATGGTGAAAACATTGTTGCCGACATATGGTAGTTGATATAGCTATTAGGCACACACCACCTAATGGCTTGATATTTTTCAGGTAAGCCATTGGGCAAAGATATGTAATCTGATTTTTAATTGTTGTCTCCCGCACACACCCCCAACTGGAGTCAAGGTCTCTGTCCATGTTAAGACCATATAGGACTCTCCTTTTATTAGATAAAGCGTAGACATAATTATTTAACGCCCAATACTCGCTACCGACATTTCCAACGGTTTCCGAGTTAGGTGTATCACATTTCACGTTAACTACTGACTAACGAAAGAGGTGACACCCTAGGGCATCACCCTAGGTGTTCAATCAGCTGATGCTCCTTCCCATAATCAATTGACGACTCTAGCACACAGCTTTCGTTTTTTATTTTGGAAAACAGTTGTTGCAGTCTTGCATATATGCCTCCACTCTCGGGATGAATCCTATCCCCAACCAAAAAACTATGCACCAGTCCCTCCATGTCTGTCCACCAGCTCTGGCCAGGCTGCTTCCATGCCCCGCATACTTTTCTTCTCACTTGCATCTCCTCTGCCTGCTCCCACATCTGGGCACCGATGTATATGTTTGACATGGAGACATATGCTGCAGGATCTTTACTGTCCATCTGGACCGCCTCATCAAAAGCATGGCGCCCCACCTCCACATTGCTCCACTTTCGACAAGCTCCCAATAGGTTGTGCCAAACCGCAACAGTAGGCAGTACAGGCATTGTCCTTCCCACAGTTAGTGCCTCCTCCACCCGGCCTGCACGCCCCAGAAGGTCCACCATGCATGAGTAGTGCTCTACTGTAGGAGTGATTCCATGGTGTCTGCGCATGGCCTCAAATATCTCTTGCCCCTTGTTCACTAGACCCGAATGACTGCATACTGTGAGCAGACAAAGGAAAGTGATGCCGACTGGCTGTATGCCATCCTCTCTCATTCTGTCAAACAAATCAAAGACCATTTGACTATCGCCTTGCCGGGTGTAGCCTGAAATCAGTGCATTCCAGGTGACAACGTCTCTTTCAGGCAATGCCTTGAACACCAGTTGTGCATCAACCATGCTGCCAGACTTCCCATACATGTTTATCAAACCGCTGGCTACAAGGGCATCAGCTTGCAGCCCTTGTTCTTTTATCTGCACATGCAACTGCCTTCCCAGATGCAAGGCAGCTAAATTTGCACATGCCTGCAGAAGGCACACAAATGTCACACTATTGGGTGCGACAAGACCGTCTTCTTGCATAGCCTTGTAAAGAGCAAGGGCTTCCTGCCCCATGCCCTGCTGGGAATAGCCAGCTATCATCGAACTCCATGTCACCACATTTTTCTGTTCAAGTCTGTCGAACACTGCCCGAGCATCCTCTAGGCTGCCGCACTTTGCATACATGTTAACCAAACTGCTGGCTACAAAGACATCAGCTCGGAGTTCCCGTTCTCTAATTTGTGCATGAAGCTGCTTCCCCTTCTCCAGTGCTGGGTTACCCACACTTGCACATGCCTGCAGGAGGGACACAAAGGTCACAGGGTCCGGAGCACTGATGCCTTCTTGTTGCATAGCAAAGTGAAGACAAAGGGCTTCCTGACCCCTGCCCTGCTGAGAATATCCTGCAATCATCGCATTCCACGTCACCATATTTTTATGAGGAAGTCCATCAAACACACGCTGAGCATCTTCTAGACTGCCACACTTTGCATACATGTTCACCAAACTGTTGGCTACAGATACATCAGCCTGAAGCCCATGTTCTCCCATCTGTGCATGAAGTTGCTTTCCCTTCTCCAAGGCTGGGGCGCCCACACTTGCACATGCCTGCAGAAGGCACACACACGTCACAGGGTTGGGTGCAGCCATGCCGCCTTCTTGCATGGCACTGTGAAGAGAAAGGGCTTCCAGACACATGCCCTGCTCAGAATATCCTGCTATCAGAGCTGTCCACGTAACTACATTTTTTTCAGCAAGTCCGTCAAACACGCCTCGGGCATCCTCCAGGCTGCCGCACTTTGCATACATGTTCACCAAACTGCTGGCCACACACGCATCAGATTGAAGCCCTCGTTCTCTAATTTGGGCGTGAAGCTGCTTCCCCTCCTTCAGACCCATGGTGCCGACACTTGCACATGCCTGAAGGAGGCACACAAATGTCACAGAATTGGGTACAACGACGCCTTCTTCTCGCATAGATGTGCAGAGAGAAAGGGCTTTCTGTCCCATGCCCTGCTGAGAATACCCTGCAATCATAGCATTCCACGTCGTGACTTCTTTGCGAGAAAGCCCATCAAAAACTTCCCGAGCATCCGCCAAGCTGCCACACTTAGCATACATGTTCACCAAACTGCAGGCGACAAACACATCAGCTTGAAATCCTCGTTCTGTGAGTTGTGCGTGAAGCTGTTTTCCCTTCTCCAGTGCCGCAGGACCGACAGTAGCACATGCCTGCAACAGGCTCACAAAAGTCACTGAATCGGGTGTAACAATGTCTTCTTCTTGCATAGCCCTGTAAAGACCAAGGGCTTCCTGTCCCATGCTCTGCTGGGAATACCCTGCTATCAAGGTGTTCCATGTTACCACGTTCTTGTGAACAATTCCGTCAAACACCCTTTGCGCCTCGTCCAAGATGCCACACTTCGCATACATGTCCACCAAAGTATTGCAAAGAAACAAGTCAGGTTTAATCCCGCTATCCAACACATGAGCATGAACCTCCTGCCCAGTTTTCAAGTCTGCTGCCCTTGCACAAGCCTGAAGCGCTGCTACAAACACATGCCCATCTGGCTTAATGCCTGACGTTGGCATGCGGCGATACAGTTCTATGGCCTCCTTATCATGTCCGTACTTAACATGAGCAGAGATTATGGCAGACCACGTAAAGGCATCTGGTCTGGCCACAAGTGCAAAAACATCCATCGCTTCCTGCAACCTGGCATGAGCAGCATACATTCGCAGGATATGGTTGCACAAGAACGTGTCCGACTCATTTCCCCCTTTCACAGTGAGAGCATGCACACGGCGACCCAGAACTAGATCCCTCTGGACCGCACATTTCCTCAGGACCGTATGAAAGAGAGGTTGGGTAATTCGACAGCGTGTGTGCACCAGAACTCCCAGGGCCTCGACAGCCTCGGTGAGCTGCCCCTGCTGACATAGCTGGCTCACAGTCTCCGCCGTTACGCCCCTTTCATATCCTGCAGGCCTGCGAGGGTCAAGATCATCCGGTAGTGATGCAGCTCCACGCCAACCCATGTGCACATCCGCAGAGCCCACCCACGCTGGCTTGCAAAAGCCGGACATGAGGCCAGCGGAGCACTTCAAGTGCGATTGACGTGCGGCACGGGAGGCAGCCATGATACGCACAACCTGAACCAAAGGAGTCAAGCCTGGATCCAAAACCCAGATCTGGAGCTCCAGCTTGGCCGAACCCCGATGCGCCGATGACAGTTTCCATATCCATGTGCGCTAACACAGCATCCCCGCTCGGGCACTCGCAACACCAAGTCCTCGATCAGAGGCGGGCAAAGAAAAGCAGCAAACAATATCTATCCTCTTACAGTCCCTTTCTGGAGGCGTAACAGCCGTGTTTGAGCACGAACGGGAACACGGACGAAGACACACCTACACCCAACAACGAGCAAGTGGCAGACGAAATAGCCCCCCGTGTGTTTGCAGCCCTCAAAACGATACGACATGTGTGATACTCTTCTGGGCACTTCAAAACCCTCTAGCGCATCATGGAAGGTTTTGGAACGAGTCGCAGGATAGGTTCAGGCCAAAAGCAAATGTCGCTCGGAAGAAATCATTGTGCCTGGCTTGCCTGTGTGGCCAGACGGAGAATGATGCAGCACTAGGTGTGCCGGCAGGTACATGCGTTCCAAGGTGCTAGCAAAGCAGAATATCCCCAGCTCGCAACACAAAACTGGCTGCTGACGATGAAGGTGCTTGCACGTTCCCTTGGTTCCGTTGAGTTTTGTGTTGTTCGGGCAACCTTCCATAGAGGAGGAGTTTTTTTGAGACATACTTGGTTTCCTTGTGCCATTGAGCTGCACCTCCGTGCTCATAGAACCTAAACACTGGATTCTCTCGTGCCAGACCTAAACCAAGGTATGTACATGGAACATAATTGAATTGTAATTATGCATGGAGCATGGGATGGAGCATTGCATGGAGCGTGATGGGAATGGGAGAGTGGGAAGACGGAGGGAGGCATAGCGAAAAGATGGAACAGGAAAAGCGTTGGCGCGCAAACCCAGATGCATTTACATTCTAGGTACAGTGGGACGATTTTGGGGGAAGTGGTCGAGTGCGGAGGGCAGCAGGCAGCAGGCAGTAGGGAGCAGGCAGCAGGCAGCCGGGTTCCGGTGTCGCCCCTAAAAATGGCAAGCGGGCTGCGCGGGGCAAGGCCGCAAGGCCGCAAGGCGGAAGCGACGCGCACGCGTGGGCCTGAGGGAAACGCAACTGGGCAACGCGCTACGCCGGTGGCCCATGTCAACGGCGCCTGAGGGAATGGCGGAGGCCCGAGGGGCGAGGCTGGCGGTGGCACGGCGACCGGGGCACCGGTTTGGCAGACGCGCACGCGCGGCTGGGCCGCTAGTGGCCGACCGGAACCCGGCTCGCACGCTGACAGCCCGGGGGCGGGGCGACCGGGCCACCGGGACAACCGGGACCACCGGCCCCACCGGCGCACCGACGCGCCCACCGGCACCAGGCGGTGGCGCAACGGAGCCCGTCGAGGCCGGGGCACGGGCAGGGGCAGGCCCAGGCGCATCATGCGTGGGGCGGGCCTGGCGTGACGATGGCCACAAAAGTCTGCAACTTTGGGTCGTAAATGTATATTACTGGGCGCCACAGCTGCGGGCGCCTCATGATTGGCGGTGGAGGGTGTGACGTTACGGGGTCCCCCCACCCACCTACCCGTTCCGTTGGAGGGGCCAGTCGGAGCCGGAGTCGGAGCCGGAGTCGGAGTCGGAGCCGGAGGCGGGCCCACGGTCCAGGGGCCGGGCCACGCGGAACGCCAAAAACAAATATTCGCTTGCCCATGCCATGATGGCCCGCAGTGGGCCACGCCATTTCCCGTTCTGCGCTTTTCCGCTAGTGGGGCGTCCACAGGCGGTACTGTAGCAGTCGGAGTACATACGCTGCCACTGGTCACGTGGTACGGCGTATTGCGGCCAGGCCCCTTGCGTCTGCCCTAACCACCGCCTTCATTGCCAGCCAGCGCTTGGATCTGTCATGGAGCTTCCGCCCTTCCGCCGCATCTGCTTTGCTCTCTCTGCCGTTGCCTCTATCGTTTCACGCGTTTCGTGATACGCACTCCACGCGACTTCCATCTTCGTTGCAATTAGATTAGATTCGCTTTTCACCCCTTTGTAAAGCTTATGAAAAAGTGGATGAAGAAGGAGATGAAACACCGGCACTACCTACAAGCGTATCGTTGTGTGCGGAAATTGGAAATTTGCTTCGGCTGGTGACTAGGTCGAGTCCCAGAGTAAGAGATGGAAATCTTTGTTTCACTCCCATCTTCCTTCTCATACGTGAGTTATGTGTATGGGAGGGAAGTGAAAGATGAATCTAGAAGTACGCTGCAAATGTGTGATGTACACAGTGCAGGTGTGGAGGTGCCGGTGCATTCATGGAGATTTGTTGGGGCAGCCAGGCAGGCAAGCAAGTGGTAATAACAGCATGGAGGCGGGGGGCCGGCAAGGCCGGTAGTGTACTTTGTGTAGCCTCAACCTGGGGTTTGACCAGGCTCGGGCAGTGGGAATTGGCAGGCTCATGAATGCAGTGCAGAATGCTCCGTTGCTCCATGGGCATTCGGCAGGCCAGCCTTGTGCAGTACATTGCATACCAGCAGGCAACTCCAGCGGGCAGGATGAAGTTGCTTTTCGTCCAATTTTTTACTCCCTGGCTTCACCTGCCGAGCCAAAGATTCTCTGCTCTGACTGACCGATGGGAGACTGGACTGGAGTCCTGGCCTGGACTGATGACTGAGCTGTTTCTTCCAGTCACGCCAGCGGGAGCGGCAGCGGCAGCGGCAGAGGGATGTTGCCCTGCGTTGGTTATGGTCCAATCATTCCGTAATAAGGCGTGGTTGGAACAGCAACTACAACAACAGCAAGATCAGAGCGGCCTGGCCTGTGCAGCTGTGCTCACCAACCGGTGAGCGAGCTACTTTCGGCAGCAAAGTGCCAAGTGTGTGAGCAAATCGTCGGCCTGGCAGTGCATCCAGCTGCTGCTGCCCGGGTCGCGGCCGGAGCTGCAGAAGCAGCAGCGGCATGAGCAGATGAAGAGGGTGAGCAGTGCACATGGGGTATCCGAATCTTCCAGGCGCCTGCCACCGTTGCATTTCCCACACTCGGGTTTGGGCGGTGCGTACCGAGAGGAGTTTTTAGACAACGTATCTCACGTAACAGGAAGGGAAGCTGGGGAGGCGGAGCTGATGCTGCTTCTTCCGATGCTGCTGTTTGGAGCGATGAAGCAGCGGCTGCTGTTGTAGAGTAGAGTAGAGTAGAGTAGAATGTAGTTATCTGTGACTTGTTGGCGCATCCAGCATGGAGCATCTGCTGAAGAGGGGGGAAGCGGGCCCGCGCGCCCCCCGAAAACGATTCCCCTGGCTTGCGGAGCAGAGAGCAGGCCAGAGCAGGCCCCGCGGCCCCGCGGCCCCGCCCGGCCCTGGCCCCTGCCCCGGCCCCGACCCCGGGCCCTGGTCCTGGTCCTGGTCCTGGGGCCTGGCCTCATACATAGACATACTTTATTCCCCGCGCGCCCGAGCCCGCGCCCGGGGCTCGCAACCCTCCCCACAGCCCACAACGCGATTTCGAAATACAATGGCAAGAGCACTACAGTGGGCGTCCGCTGCCGGGCCGCAAAAGCCTTCTCCCCTAATATGATGCCGGCTAATAATACGGCGTCCCTAAAGTTTCTGTCCTAAGCTGCGTGAGCGTCCGGGACGGGGGACTGGGGACTGGGGACCGGGGTTTCGGGAGTCCCGACGGGGACGGGACCCGACCCCTTGGGACCTCGCCCTCGCCCTCGCCCTCGCCTGTTAATAGCCAGCTCTCCCGCTTCCCTCCTAGTTCCGTGGGTACCGTTCCTTGGATTCGAATAATATTCCCAACGGCAACGACTAGCTCTAGCTTGTAGCTTGTAGCAACCTCTGCAGCGCTGCCTGCCTGCCACTGCCGGTCCGTAGGCGGGCATGTGCCGGTACCTGCTACCTGTGCTGCGCCTGGCCCCTGACAGCCTGCCTGCTGCTGCAGACGGGCTCCTGTCTGGTCGCGTCCACACAGCACACCCTGCACTGCTCTGCTCTGTGCAGACTGCACTGCTCCCTTGCTGTTCGCTGCTCACTGCTCACTGCTCACATCCCGCCCTGCATGCTTCTACAACATGCCTATCATCCGCTGCTGCTAATCCATATGGCCATGCGGCTAGGGGCAGTGACACCCCTCTACCAACCTCCTCCACCGACACAATTTTCTTCTAATCTTGCCACTGTCGCCCCGGCTGCTGCGGGCCTACCGCCCTTGCTTTGCTCTTTGCTTTTTTAGAATGTAGGGATAATGCCCTGACTCAGAATTGAACTCAAAACCTCCCACTTACTATAGCGATGCTCTATGCCATCTAAGCTATCATAGCCGGGGGTGCACACAGGAAAAACGTTTGTTGGGGAGTTGAGGTCTCCGAGCGTCACGTCTCCTTCAATGTTTGTTTTCTTTTCATGGGAATGGCAGCCATCCCTTGCAGTCCAACAAGGAAAAAGCATAATCCAAAAGAAGGCGAGGGAAGGGATGGCAAGGCAAGGCAAGGCAAGGCAAGGCAAGGCAAGGCAAGGCGTGAATGGGCGATAGTGACGATAATCATCACCAGCGCACTAGCCCTCCTTTGGAATGTCCCACCCAACGCCAAACTTGCTCATTTTTGTGGGGGTGGGGCCTTGTGCTGCTCTTATCATTCCTATCTACTCCTTCTTGCACTTGCTTGCATTACACCCTTTCCTTCCTTCCGCACTTCCTTCCTTCCTTCCTGGTCCCTTTCCGACCATTCCCTGGGGTCCGGTCGTCATTCGCTTGCTTGCTTCTCGTACTTTGACAGATACGTGGAGGAATCGGATTGCTCGTTTTTTGTTTTCTTCTCGTTGTTTGTTGTTGCGGGCTCGCCGATGCGATGCCATGGAAGAACATTTGCCAATCGTTATCCGTAACCGAAACACCCGAAAAACGGAAATACCAGCTCCCAATGCTGCCATGCTGCCCCTGGTCCTGCAGGAGACCCGGGGTGCTCCATTATTTGGGCAGCCCAGGGCAGCCCAGCCCAGCCCGGGCTCCAGCCGGGCCAAGCCAGGCCACGCTGGGTGCTTTAGTTGGTAGCGGCATTTACCTTTGGTTTTCATTTCTATGAGGTGGGGACCGGGGGAGGGGGGACCATGGTCAGCCTGGCGGGGAATGGCGAATCGGATGCCAGTGCAGAGTGGCATGGCAGTCGGCAGAGAGACAACACACACACACGCAGTGACACGCAGCGGGCGCAGGGTGACAGGTCGGCCCAGGTCGTGCGGGGAAGAGAAGGGCAGGGAAGGGGCGGGTCGACTGGGACAGTCACCAGTCGAGCGACGAGTCCGGAGTGCACCCCTTCCAGTCGGACCTGACAGAGGAGAGGAGAGAAGAAGCTGGTGGTAGTGCCTGACTGACTCCAGTGCTGCTTCCAAACACAGGAAGCCGCCAAACGACGGGCCGGGGCCGGGGCCCGTCCCTGGCCGAGTCGTGACCGAGCCTGTCTCTTGTGTTCTCTCTTCACACTTCACACACACATCCCCCCGCCCCCTGGCAATCGCTCGCCACGTCTCAGAGTCGCGAGTCGGCGGGTCGCGACCGCAATCGCCCCCGCCACCTCGCTCTCCCTGTCTTGCCACCTTCGCGACTCGCGACTCCCGCGTCTCGCGACCCTGGCTGGCCTTGGCTCTGGCCCTGCCGCCTCCCGCTCGCCGCTTGCCGCTTGCCGCGCGCGCTTCGCCCCCTCGGAATCGGATGCATTGGCCCCGCACTCCGCAAGAGAGAGCAGAGAGAATGCATCTTCCGCGGCGGAGCCGGGAGGAGAGAGCCTGACCATGTCAGATGATTACCTCGCGCAGCAGCACCAGCACCAGCAACAACAGCAGCAGCACCAACAACAACACAACAAGGAGCAGGAGCAGGAGCAGGAGCAGCGACAAGGCGAGCATCTCCAGCCAGGAGCACCACCTGCTCTCGCCTCGCCGCCTCCTCCTCCCGCTGCCGCTTCCCCTCTCCCGCCAGCCACCACTGCTGCCGCAGCTCTACCTCCCGGAGGCAGCGCCACTCTCAGAGCAGGAGCAGCAGGGAGCAATCCCTTTCTCACCGCGGACCAGCGGCAGCAACAGCAGCAGCAGCAGCAGCAGCAGCAGCAGCAGCAGCAGCGGCACCGGCTTCTCCTCCAGCAACAGCCGCAGGCGCACCGGCATTTCGCATCCTTCCCCTTGTACGATCTCTAAGACTTGCTCTTGTCAACCTTGCGTGACGCTCACTCGCCTACATTCTTCCCATGCTCCCATCTCCGGGCAATTGTCCTTGCCCTTGCCCTTGCCCTTGCCACGCTGGATCCATCCGCTGCCGTCTCCCTCTTCCAATTGCAGCAGCAGCAGGCCTCCAATTCCCTGCCTTGCGCACCAGTCTTCAGTCTTGTGTGTTTGCTCCTCCGAGTCTTAGTCCTGTGCGCACTGGCTTGCAGTCACTGGCGCAACCTGTGCGCACAAGCAGCGCTTTCAATTGGTAGCTCCCATGGATCTCAATGCAGCGTCTAGGAAACGCGTGCTTCCGCTCTGCCTGTATTCAACGTGCTGTGCCTGCCCATGCACTGAACTTCAATCACCTCTCCTCTCCCTTCCTCTCTTCTCCGCTCTTCTCCGACTTTCTTCCGGTCTGCATGCTTTGCCTGGACTGCGCTGGACCTCACTGGAATGCCATGGACTAGTCTAGACGGGACTCGGCTTCTCTTCCGGAATTGCTTTCGACCCTGCCTGCCGGCTGCCACAGGATTCGCGCATTGCGCCAGGCTCTTAATTGCCACGCCTGGCAAAGCGCGCCTTCTGGTAGATACCGTCGAGTCGACCAAGCCGCACCCTGCCCTGCTCTGCTCACCTCAGCTCATCCTGCTGGCGACTATCTGCGGCCTGCAGATTATTCTATCAATACCTGCTTGGCTGTCACCTCCGGCCCATGTGTGCGTGAGCTGGAGCCTACCTTGTCTAGCTTATACAAGCCTTGCTTTCTGTTGTAACTCGGTCTGGTGAAAGTGACTGTGGCGCCTGGCCTCGGACTCTTCTCTTTACCTCTAGCTAGGCATTGAGCAACCACAACGCCACACTCTGCCGTCTGCATCTCCTTTTCCTGCTCGGACTCTCTTTGTTTCCCCTTCTTTACCATGTTTGTCCCAAACCGTGCTTTGCAGTTTGTGCTGCTCTCTCTGCTTACTTCTTGTCGATGGCTGCCTTTCATTTCTTGTGTTTGTTTACGTTGTTAGGAGTACAAGAGTGCTGCCGTCATTTCCTCAATTCCGCCAGCCTGCCTTGCCTGGACAGAACTGGTCTACTAGACTTTTAGATTACGGCCGCCGTAGCTGGCAAGGGAAGCAAGGGAAGCAAGGGATCGCAGGGATTGCGTATTGCCCCCAAGATCTCACCACTCTACAATGCCTGGGATCGCCCACTTGCTGCAACCGCCGACTTCTCCTTCCTTTTCCACAGGAGTGACTGTCATGTCCGTCCAATCCACCGCTCTTATTCTGGCACGTATTACAATAGCATGCTCATTTCAGCCGCTTGCGTGCATGAGTGAGTAGTTGGGCATGTCCCTAGCTGTCTCCTTCTGTGTCTTTGATGGGATGGTGATTGACAAAGGAATGCATTTTCCGCTTGGGATCTCTCATGCTTGAACTTCTGGATTCCGGCGACTCAATCTGACACTTTGTCAGGTAGCGCCCACGCATCAGGACCGTTCCAAGTGTCCCGGCAGTCGTTGTGCTGTCGCAACTCCTGACGCCACTCTCCTGATGGTGATGCAGGCCACAGCATTTGCCTGCAGGCTTGGCGACCGGCTACGACAGGGGAGAACAAGGGAGACAGCAGCAGCAGCAGCAGCAGTATGAAGATGACCCCAGTGGTCACACCCACTCTTCTTCCCCGCTGCTGTCATCCTTCCCGAATCTAGCTTCTGTGCAGGCTACGCTCAGTGCATTGGCCTCCCAAGGCTGGCAACAGCAGGCAGATTTGCCCCGATTCCCCGGTGATATGCAGCAGGGTTCTGTGTTGGGAACACGGCTTCCAATTCCAGGTGCAGTCGGAGGACTCCGATCTGCTCTTGCGGGGGTCCACATGGGAGCAATTGGCACCGGCGGCATGGCGGGGATGATGCACCAGCCACAGCACCAGTCGCTGCACTACGAGCAACTGGAGCATCCTCCTCCTGTAATGGACGAGTTCTTGGATCAGATGTTCTCCTTCCCCCCTTGGTCCGACATGGGCGCCACCCGCAATGTGGCCTGGGATTACAATGCGGGGGCAACGGGGACGGGGATGGACATGGGCTCCATGGGAGCACACAAGCTCTTCACCATGTCTCTCATGCCCCCTGGAGTAGGAGTCCCAGACGGCTCGCACGGGGCGCACCAACTTTCCGCACTCCGAGGCGATCTGCACGACGGCCCTGACAATCCCAGGACAGGGGAAAGTTTACTCTACTCAACGGATGACCCGATGATGCTGTCTCGCATTCCACAACAGCATGGACTCCAAGATCTTTCAGGTAGACCACGTACGTTTATCTTCGTTCCTGGAAGCTTCTCACAAGCTGTCCACAATCTTTTACTGCCTTCTCGTCCCTGCTCTGTCCTCACAGACCTAACGTGTGCCCCACGTCTCGCAGCTCTGGCGCCAGGTCCCGCAAGGCTTCAGAGATCCCCCTCTGTCGGAAGCAGCGGCAGCGAAGGCTCCCCAGCAGGGCAGCAGCAGCCTCCTCGGGATCACTCACCTCCTCCCATCGCTCCCACATGGCGGCAACCCTATGTGGGCGGAGTTCCCCCTCTCCCCATGACCTTGGGCCAAGGTAAAGGAGCGGAAGCCGGAAACAGCGAAGTTCTTCTCGGAAAGCGAAGCCGGGATGAGGAGGAAATGTCGAGGGAAAACCGCGCTGGAGGCACGGTAAGCAGCAGCTTTGAATGCCCGACAGCGCCGCCCGTGTGTTGTGGAGCTGTGTCTGACCAGTACAGCCCCCGAAATTTGCGTCCGGTTTTGAATGTGGTCCAATGCGTGCAGGGACGAGAAGGGCCGTCAGGTCCCTACTCCGCTTTTCAGTTAGGGGGACAGGCGTCGCTGGTCAGAATAGCGGGCCAACCCACACATCAGCAGGTCTGTGTGCATTGGATTTGTGCATTCCGTTCCCAGCAACGAGCTCTTCTCTGTATCCATCTCTCATTGGCGTGCACCCGTTTTCAATATTACGCAGGGGCTTAATGCACCTTCCCAAGGTCAAGGGAGCCCAATTTATGGAGCCCAACCTGGCCCTGCTCCGCACCAGTCCTCAGCGCCGGGTGTTCCGGCAGTTGCGAGACCTCGGGTTCGGGCACGGCGGGGGCAAGCTACGGATCCGCACAGTATTGCAGAGCGGGTATGCTGCTCTGCCGTCAATGAGTCATTTCCTCTTTAGCTTCGTGGGTCGTGCTTTGATCTAGGGAGGTTTGAGGAAAGTGCTTGAAGTATGTCTTGTTCGTGATCAGCTCCGCAGAGAAAGGATAGCTGAAAGAATGAAAGCCCTGCAAGAGCTCGTGCCCAACTCCAACAAGGTACAACTTGGAACTCGGATTGTGTTGTTTTTGGTACGGTTGGTTTTGAGTTTTGCTTGAGTAGAAACGATGAGGGTCGTCCTTCACATCTTGTCTTCCATGTGTTGCAGACTGATAAGGCCTCGATGCTGGACGAGATAATAGACTATGTCAAGTTTCTTCAGCTTCAAGTGAAGGTACTTATATGACATTGAACTCGACTGCTTTGATTGAGTGAGGTGGTGGGTTTTCGTGGGATGATCGTTTTCCACTTGTGCAGGTACTGAGCATGAGTAGATTGGGTGGAGCCGGTGCTGTGGCTCCTCTTGTCGCTGATCTTCCCTCCGAGGTAGTTGTAAAATTACATGGGCTCCTTCGTGATGGATTGCGAGCCGGGCCGTTCCAGTTTGACTAACAGTTGGCTCATTTTTATCAGGGGCCTAGCACTTTTGTGGCCGCAAGTATTGGCCGTAGTGCCGGAGCCTCGGGCCCGCCTTCGGAGGGGCTTGCATTAACAGAACGGGAGGTAGCACATTATATGGAAAAAGACATGGGCATGGCCATGCAGTTTTTGCAGAGCAAGGGACTCTGTTTGATGCCAATTTCGCTAGCCACTGCCATCTCTAGCAATGGTCCTAGACCTCCCACAGTGGGAGCTCAGGGAGCTCCTGCTGCTGGACTGATGAGCAGCTCAGCTGAAAGGCAGCGGCCCGAACAATCTGTAGTTGTGAGTAGCAGCGCAGCAGTACCTGGAAGTGCTGCAACGGACAAAACACGGGCGACTAGAGATACTAGGGATGCAGTTGCCGGGGACAAGGCCACTCCTGGATCAGCAGAGTCCACAAAATCACCAAAAGCGGGTGCGAAATCTACAGATGACTCTCCGAGACGGAGTCAATAGCCCGACCTTCTGGACCATGACCAGGTTTGTTCTGGATTGCTGCACCTTGCATTCTTGAATGCTGAGAGGAGGCCCTCCCTGCCCTAATGTAGACGCTAACTTGATTCATGTCTTGTGGTATTCATCAGACAGTCTGACGAATTTTCTTAACTGCTTTGAGGTCTGCTTCCAAGTCTCGGCTCTGGCGAAAGTAAGATGTTTTGTTCTTATGGTTGGAACAAGTTTCGCTCTCCTTACCAACGGATTTATTATACTAACTAATGGGCAACATTAATTTGCAGGAAGTTCAAGGAGAAATAGCGTCCATTTCCTGCTTAGAACCAGTCGTCATCCTCAGAGAACCTCGCTGGCACGCCTGATCCAGCCTTCCGCTGGTATCAAAACCTGATCCTACGTAGGAAACATGACCGAAACTCCTTTCTCCACTTTTTTTATTGAATGGGTGGAGTTTTGGTTAGGTGTAAGGCTCTGTTCGTGCGGCTTGCTGGTTAGGTCTTGGGAAGACATTCTTCTCCCATCGAGCAGATCTTCTTGTTGTAACACTATTAGTCTGCAGCCGCCAAAAATGAATTCGACCATCTAGGTTTTTGGGTTCTTCTAACCCTAATTTGCCTTCTCCGAGTTGTGGAACTGCTGTACAAGAGCAAAATATTCACAAAAGTTATGGCCCGCTGAATGGAAACCTTGGAACCCTTAGCAAGGTGCTTGCACCTTGCGTGTTATCTTCGCCCAGGAGCAAGGACGAGCTTGGTTAACCTGCATCAGAACCCTACGACAGTGCAAAGCCACCTGCCCTGGTCTCTACCGCAGCTGCTGTGGGACCGTAAACCAAAGCATCGAGCACCTTGACCCATTGTTCGAAGCTCCATTTTTCATCAGCTCCATCCACCAACACGCCATTGACCAAAAACGTTGGAGTCGAAGTTACTACTCTGGAGCAGCCATACTGTCAAGACAGAAAAGACAACCAAGGCCATCAGTGTTCAGTTTGATTCAGCGTACCTACCGAAGCTCCTTTACGTTAGAAGCTCACCTTGAAAGAAATCCTGGTCGCTTGATCTGTTGCCGAATCCGCAAAGGCGGCTCGGAATTCGTCTACAGAAGCCCCAAGCTCACCAGCCAATGCCACAAGTCGCTCTACCACATTGGCTGGAGTTTCATTTGCCGTGTTGTCATTCGAGAATGAATCCTGTCAAGCAGAATGGCACCGTGAAACCGCTTGAGGATGGAAGGCAGTATGAGCTTGCACACTGCTCACCGAAAGCCAATTCCAAACCTGATTCTGGTAGATGAGATCCAGCAAGGGATACACCAGCGACGAATTGACAGTCTGGCCGGCGTGCAACAGCCTTGAAGCCAAGAAGGCGTTATGGTGAAACCTGACATAACACACAGGAGTCTGGAGTGAAAAAAGAAGGCCTGTAAGCTAGTACAAAACAGTGTGCACAAGGAATGAGAAGGCGGAGGAGAGGAGGGCATACGGATTCGCAAACGGATGGCCGATGAATTGCAACTCGGAGCCGTAGCGCTCAATCACCTGCTTCACCACGGGCCACGACTGCTTGCAATCGGGGCATAGTGGGTCGATGAATTTCTCCAGCACCACCACGTTACCCCGCTGTGGGCGCAGCACAAATCCGTCGTAGCGCACCGGAATTGTGAAAGCCAGCGTACCGTGCGTCACCGTTACCGCTACCAGCAGAGCGGACAACACTACCGAGACGAAACCCACCTTGGGGCCTGCCGCCATTGTCGCAGTTCAGTACGTGGGCGGGACGGGACGGGATTCCAGATGACCTCCCTGTCCAGTGGTGCACGCTAAACTGTCCAGGCAACCCACGTACGTAGACGGAAAGCGAGCTTGGAGGTGCGATGCGGTGGCACATGCCGCTTTAAGGGCAGGTGCTTCGCTTTGGACTTCCGGGAAGTACGTTCCACACCGCATCTCTTCGTTCATTTCCTCTCTTCCTCAATCTCCTGGGCCTTGCCTGCAGGCTGTGCCCCATCCTTGAAGGTATATAGCCCTACGCCCATGGCCTCGGCTTCGCATGTCTGTTGTCGGATTTCTTCCTGTCCGTGTTTCCATCTCCCGCCTTGTTTGTGCCACTGCCAGTACACATTCTTCTGGGTTCTTCATTCTTGACTCTGGCATGTGTTGTGATCTCTGCATGCTGAGAGACCGAATTGTGCCATCTTGCCAGAGCAGGACTGCGTGCCTCTGATGCTTGCCCGCCTGGTTCAGGATTTGGCACTATTGGTGGCTGAAAGGAGATGGTGTCCTTGCAGTTTTCAGCATTAGGGTGAGTGGTGTGCTAGCATCTGCGGATGCCACAGTTGCAAAGTGCCTGAGCAGGCTTCAAAGTGCCTGAGCAGGCTTCAAAGTGCCTGAGCAGGCTTATGGAACATGGACTCTAAGATTTGGAGTCGCCTTCCGAATGAGCTTATCGAAAGGATTCTTGCCAAACTTCCCGTCTTGAACCTACTTCAGCTCCGAGGCACCTGCAAAGCTTGGAACACACTGATTATATCTCCCAGCTTCTTGCACCTGCATGAGCGCAGTCATCTCCCTCCTCGCCAGCCCTTGTTCGTCTTCCATTCTGTAGTGGGAGGGTGTGAAGGTGTTGCTGCTTACAACCCCGCACTGGGTAGATGGCATCAGATTCTCATGCCTTTCCTCTCCAGCAACGATAGGTACGCTCTAATCGCAAGTGCAGGAGGGCTGTTTTGCTTCTGCTCCATCGATTCTTATAGCTCTGTCTTCTATGTGTGCAACCCTATTTACAATGGTCGGAAAGCATTCTGCAAGTTGCCGTGCTTGCCGCACCGGCGTCCTTTGGGTCCTCCTTTCCTGGCAGGCATGGCAGTGGACAAGGTTTCCAGGACATTCACCATAGTGCTTGCAGACCGCAACTTCTGTGAGGATCGAATGACAGACATTTATAGCTCCGCCACCGGCCGATGGACATACGGTGGCAGACTTCCCCGTGGACTTGTTGGCTACGAGGATGAGCTTGGCGTGTTTGTGAATGGCACCCACCTGTATGGAATGGCCAGGTTGCCCAACAGAGTCATCCAATACGATGTCGCTAACTCAACTTGGGGGGAGTTACCAGTTCCAGTGCCCAGGTACCTACCCGCACAATCTTCACCTTCTACTCCTAAACTCGTCTCTGAGGTGCTTGCTGGCGGCATTAATGGGCTTGGCTTGTAACGTAGTGGGATCGCCGGGTGAGTATCACATTCATGGCTCTGGTCTTTACGTGGACTGTGTGCAAGGTATGTGGTGGAGCCCCACTTGGTGGAGCGCCATGGCCGTCTCCTCATGGTTGGAGGGATTGATAACTGCTGGGAACGAGGTCTGCACTACTCTAAGGGGCCTATTCGCATCTGGGAGCTTGACGAGGAACATGAAGAGAAATGGGTGGAGGTGGACAAAATGCCTAAATCGATTTGCAAGATGTTTTTGCAAAAGGTCAATTTTGAGGAGTTTAGATGCATTGGACAGGGGGACTTGTTGTACTTCACAGGTGGGGGATCAGCAAGCGCAGCTGTTCTCGTGTACGATTTTCAGCAGAGGTCGTGGCAGTGGCTCCCTCGTTTTTCTTCATTTGTGGACCATAACTTCAAGTCTTATTCCGATGAAATTGGAGTGTTCTTCCCTACTTTGGATAGCATAGTACATTGACCCATGCTGCTTCTTGTCTCTCCACAGACTTCCATTTCTTCACGATGCTGACACTAACTGGCCCAATTTGGATCCTTGCCTGAGTTATGGCCTGGTGTGCAAGTAACCTAATACCTAGAAAATGAGTCAATTCTTCCTGGGGCCTCTTGCTCAAGTCGCGAATATTGATCTGCTATATCTAAGACGCTGGAATTGGTGGTCACATTTTCGCTCCACGAATCTCATGGTCAAAGCATGGCTGGAGATGCTGTGCGTGTCTGACTCGTCACGGTTCCATTCCCCGCTGGTCAAAATGATGACACATTCGGGAGAAGTGGTGTCTGCAGCTTCTTCTCCTTATTGGAGAATGATCCACCGTGCTGAGAGCTCATCCATGTCTGCTGCGGGCTCAAGGCTACACAGATAATATTGCAGCTTTGTGTCCAGTTGACATCCAGCACCGACTTCCCAGCATGCGCATGTGGCGTCCACATCGAAGACGACAAGCTCACAGCGCTGGGAGCGGCAGAAGACCTCAAATTGTAGTACTGCGCACTTCACAGCCGTGTGTAGCCGTTCATTTCACACGGCGCTGAGTCTCGCGGTGCCCCACCCCGTAGTGACTCCACATATATAATAAGATGCGTAAAATACGGACCGGTCGACACTAAGAACGGGCCGGGTCCCCGCGCAATAACCAATGATGCTTATTTGTAATTGCGTTCGGCTTAACGCTATATAACAAGGTGGTGTGCGGCGTGTCCGCTCATTCTACACATCGGTCACCCGCTAATTTTTTATATAATATTTATATATGGGCGAGAACGCAGAACTATGAGAGGTAATGTGTTGTCTCGTGCTTGTATGTGTGGCAGGTGTGGCGAAGATGTGTGATGCTCGTGAAGGGGTGAGGTGAAAAGTCATGTGTCTTATGAGGGATGGCGCGAATTGCTTGAGAGTGAGTTTGGTCGGTCATGTGTTCATTAGTCCCGCTCAGTTCAAGCCACCTCAAGAATGCAGTGAAGGGGTACTTGCGGTATCAAGAAGACTTAGGGATGTTGTGAGGGTCTCATGCCAAATCCTGGGTAGGGACTTTGTGAGTAGGTCATCTACGCAAGTAGACTACACGGAAAGACTCCCTGGAGATTCTCGCTGTCTGGTGTCAAACTCATAGCAACTGGCCCACGGAAGAACTTGCTGGCTTGTAGGCGGACCCCAGGCAGTTGTGCCGTAAGGGCGAGCCGAGGCCAGTGAGCCTGAATTGAGGTTAGAATAGGAGGAGGATGAGGAGATGAGTTGAGCGTCGAGGAAGATGATGAGTGGAATGATGAGTAGAGGATTAGAGTGTAGGTAATAGTGGAAGGCCACAAGCAGAGCCTAAGGGACGAATCCCAAATCTGCAAGTAAGAGGGCGCTCCCTGAGTGGAGAAGATTGCATGACCTGCAATTGTGTGGTGTCGTTGTAGGTCGAGGATTGGTGAATTTTCGAAGCAGTGCAGGTGGTGCAGCTACTGTAAGGGGGAGAGTAGTGGGCGCCTTGCTTGTTTAGAAGGCTGAGGTAGTGTGTAGCTGCAAGCAGTGATCGATTCCCCAGAATCCGACCGTTCACACAAGTCTCATGGGACGAAACCCAACGTACAAAGCGACAGTGGGATAAGTGTGGCCGCTAGAGGGGGAATCTCGAAAGCCCCGGGGTTTTCCTCCCACATCGTCACTGTATGGTGATGATTGAGCACTTCTCCAAGTGGGTGGAGGTAGCGGTTCTGCCTTAGAGGACCTCACATTACACCAGTAGAGCCTTTCTGCAGTGTGTGTTGAGCAGATTCGGGAGCTGTGCGGAGGTGCTCACTGATCAGGGCAACGAATTCAGAGGTGAATTGCAGACGTTGCTGGATAGAAGTTTGATTGATTACAGGAGGACATCTCGGGATCATCCTCAAGCTGATGGTTTAGCAGAGAGGTTGGTTCAGACATTCAAGGATGCTCTCAGGAAGTACTGCATCACTATGGAACCCAAGTGCTGGGATGAGTTGCTTCCCTATATTGTGTTGGGTTATGGAGTCAGTATGCAGGGAGCCTTGGGAAGTTTCAGTCCTTATTTTCTGTTGTTCGGAAAGAATGCAGTTTTGCCCAACGTGGTGTAGGACAAGTATTCAGCTCATGTGGACTGGAGTAGGAATATGGATGCATGCTTAGATCAAATACAAGCCAAAGCAAAAATATTCCAGAGGATTCTGCCCATGGCTATGGACAACCTTGCTATTGCACAGCACACAGACCAGTTGAGGTATGCTCACACGCGGGGGGGCTCATGGAAGCCCAAGGCCAGGAAGTTCGCACCAGGAGATTATGTCTACCTGCAACACAGAGCAGCTAGCATGTTAGATGTTAGTACGGGCATGTTGATTCTCAGGGTGGTGAATGTAGGTGAGCAAGGAGTAGTGGAACTCGAAGGACGAGATGGCAGAAGGTGCAAGGAGCACATGAAACATTTAGCTCCATATCACTTGCCAAATCTTGATGTGAGGATTGTTCCTCGAACGTGGGTGCCACCAGCAGACTTACCCTGTGAGGCATGTGGTTACACCACGGATGAAGAGCTTATGCTCTTATGTGACAGGTGCAACAGAGGCTATCACATTTTTTGTCTCACACCTGCACTAGAGGATATCCCGGAAAGGGATTGGCTATGTGAACACTATGATTCAACAAGTTTGCATGCAGCCATGGCTCTATCTATTGAGAGTAATGATGAAGAAGTACTTTCTGTACCTGAGCAGGAGTTGGAGGGTAACACTCCAGCTCAACTCGTGTCGGAATGGGTACATGAAGAAGAGAGCAGGAATGACAGGTGTGAGTTGCAAAAAGGGAGAATTCGTGCGGAGCATTTCTTGACAGCAGAATTCCTTGTTGCCAGGGCTAGAAGCGCCATCAAGGCAGCTCACGAGGAGGCTGCTATTCTCGGAGAGTGCTCTTCACAAATCGCTATTGCACTGCAGAGTTGCCCGCCTCTGTGGAATTCCGTGATGCCAAGGCAAGCAGTGTGGAAGAAAGCACGACGCCAGAGGGCCAGTTTCGCCGCAACTAGAGGAGTCTTCCCCAACTGGGGGCTCGACCGTCACAGAGCAAGTGCTTGGTCTCCTACAGACTGTGTGGAGAGTTTGGCTAAGTTGGATGGATCGGATGGTGAACCATATGTGGAAGCAGAGGCACACCACACAAGCCCTAGCACCAATTAGCGAGGAAGGTGCAGTGATATTTGCGCCTGACAAACCCAAGCATAAGAGGGGAAGGCCCAGGAAGCAACGGCCAGCTGAAGAGCAGATGGAGGCTAACCAACGCAGCTTTGAGCGTGGACGGCGAGAAGCACAGCGAGCTCGGGTCAGGGAAGATGCCCCAGAACCCAGGCGTACCAGAGGAGCAGTTGTGAAGTGGCGGCTGAGGAGTAGCGGTACCGAGGCACAGGCTCGGAATCGAGGCGAGGTCGGTTTCCCTCTTAGGATGCACAACAGTTATGAGCTACATATGGAACAGCGTCCAGGTGCTGTTCTTGAGGTAGTGCCACCTAAGGTGTGCAAGTGTGGCAACCTGGTGCAGCACCCTCTAGCACGCGCTATTCCTCAGTTTTTGAATAACGAGGGCGCATGTAAGTGGGATCTTTCTCTGCAGCGGGCGTATAATCTTGAGAGGGGAATCCCTCCAGTGAACTTCAAGGAGCTCGGCGAGTTCCTTCTGTATGTAGAGACACACCATGAGCGGTGTCGGGTGGAGTTCTACCCCACAGATCACCGTGATCTGTTTGAGCTGCAGAGGAGAGGACTCCAGGCCATGCCCTGGACATGGATAGCCTACTGTGAAGGTGCTTGGCGTAAGTTGCAACATCACTTCTTCATGCACCAAACATTTTCTGGTTTGAGGTTGCCCAAGGAGCTGATCATGTGGGAAGACAGGGTGCCAGAAAGTTTAGTTTACTTGAAAGACTGGCCACTGTTTTTCCATCACCTCAAGACGGGCCACACTGTTGTTGGATGGCCAAGGCAGTTCTATCGTGTCACAGATAAGCTGAAGATTCCCTACCTTGAGCAAACAACATGGGATTCATCAGACAGGAAGACATTTCGGTTGCTGCGAAAGCTTGCAGCACCACACATGATAATTCATTGCCCCAAGCCTATTTTTGACTACCCAGAACAGGAGGACTGGTTGCAGCGACAGAGTCCAATTTTTGACAGATTTGCTGCACTTGGAGTCAAGCCTGAGGAGATCAAGCCCGAACCTGTCGAGGAGCCGGATGATGAGGACTTAGAGAGTGACGCAGATCCTCCCCCTAGCCTCACACCTGCAAAGCGACTGCAGAAAGGGTGGTTTGGTCTTTGGTAAGTTGTGTTTTAGCTGCTGGATTGTAGCTGACAATTTTGATGTGGAAAAGCTATGGGTGTTCACCCCCAGATTTTCCAGGGGGGCTGTTCGCGGTCCGAAGGCTATTTATGCCTCCCTTTATTTGTCCTTGTTCCTTGGCCATAGGCCAGGAACTTTGCGATTCTTGGTCAAGGCGGGGACTAATTTTCTTCTTTGCGGTTGAGTGATCCTGCAGTTAGATCAAGATGCACATGGGCCATTGCGCGACAGGCGCCTTAGCGGCTTCACCGAACTCGGCCAGGACCCGGCTGAATGACCTCACGATGGGGACGGCACAACAAGCAACCAGGCACGCCCAGCTGCTGGAGAACCTCTGGAGGCGAGAATATCGAGTGCTTCGCGCCCATGTGGAGGAGGCCATCCAGCAGGTCGACTCCAACTTCGAGTATTATCATGCAGAGCTCCTGAAGGCGATGGAGGCAGCACATCACGCTGCTGAAATCGAAGGTCCGCCAGAGGAGTCGGAGGAAGTCTGGAGGGACGAGGGCTTGGGAGAGAGCACCGCCACAGGGAATCTGGGAGCCCTGTTTGGTGACGAGAGCAGCAGTGGGGAGGACCCAGAGGAGGAAGGACAACCGGAGGAGGGAGATGCGACGGAGACAACAAGGCCAGAGGTAAGTCCGTCGCACCCAACATCGGGAGGGGAAGCGAGAACCCCGGAGCAGAACATGGGAGGGGAAGTCGGGACCCGGCGCAGGGGGATGAAGGAAGGGGGGGTCCGGTTAGGGAAGACGGTCCCTTGGGGGATACTCCGGACTTGGACGTCCAGAGATCAGAGAGAACGGACCCCGAGGTCCGGACTCAGGAGGTGAGGACGGACCCCGAGGTCCGGACTCAGGAGGTGAGGACGGACCCCGAGGTCCGGACTCAGGAGGTGAGGACGGACCCCGAGGTCCGGACTCAGGAGGTGAGGACGGACCCCGAGGTCCGGACTCAGGAGGTGAGGACGGACCCCGAGGTCCGGACTCAGGAGGTGAGGACGGACCCCAAAGTCCAGACTCAGGAGGTGAGGACGGATCCCGAGGTCAGGAGATGAGGACGGACCCCGAGGTCCGGTCTCAGGAGGGGGGAGCGAGTCCAGTGGCTCTAACTCGGGGAGTGAGGGTAGGGGTGGATGAGAGTCAGTCTCAACCCACCCAGGGAGAACGGGCTCCAGACGGACCCGCAGGGCAGGGACCCACCAGCGCACCAATGGACAGCGAGGAGGAAGACTTGGTGGTCACTGGTTGTCGCCCTCCCAGAGTGCCTGACAAAATCGAGGTAGGAAAGAGCCTCGCTGACCGAGGTCGCGGATCATCCGATTGGGTGCGCCGCAGATACCAGAGCTAGGGATTGGGCCGCCAGTGCCAGGAAGGAATCCTGGTCAACCATAGCCCCACCGCCGTAGACGTAGGTAGGGAAAATGGGGAAGAGAGAGGGCCACGCGCTAAGACATAGAGAGCTGGACATTAACTTAGAGTAGGGGTGTAATAAAGGCGCTCCCTCATAACGTAGTATAAGAGGGCGGCTGCCACTCCAGTAAACGGATCTTTCTTTTGGGGTTGATGTCGCGTTATCCTTGCAGGCCTTTGTGTGTCCCTTGCTAACGCGAGTCCCGAGTCACTGAGCAGGCAAGACCACTCCGGAGACACTGATCCAGGTCCTGGTGACGGACCCTAACGCGTGGGCGTGTGTGTACTGGTGCGGAGGACCTCGGACCCATGCTCCTCCCGGACAGAGGTCCGACGGCCGACAGACCGGAGCGGGCGTGAGCAGCAGGACTCCGAGAGGGCGTGCAGAGCCGGACGGAGGGACTTGGTGAACGAACACGGAAGTTCGTCGCCCACGCATACCCGACCGTGACCCTCAACTGGCATATTGGATGTAAGTAAGAACGGTAGGCGAGACGAAGTAGGGGGGGGAGTAAGAGAAGATCGGTAGGTTTCGAACGTAAATGGGTCCTTAAACGTTTGGCTATCCCGGGCCTGTACGGTAAACGAGTAGAGCGGTTAGAGGACGGAAAACGAACGCGTTGCTGTAGGCGGCCTCAGGTAGGTCATCTTTCCTAACGACGGAGAGCGTGTTGAGTAACAGGCGTGTATAAACGGAACAAGTCATTCCCTTGGGAATGGACCCCATATTGCAACGACACGGGATTGGTGCGCGCCCGGCTGGCCGTCAGCGAAAGTAGCGCCACACAAGGCACTGCCAGAAACATCCCCTTCCGTATTTCTGTTATATCGTCATTCAATCGTGCCATTTGACGCTGTTTCCTCCCGAGGTTTTGATATGCCCCCACGTACATATCATGTTGTGGGAGGTCCCTCAATAATGCTTCCTCTAGCAAAGCTTCATTAGGTACTTGAAGGGGTCGGGCTATATGCTCTACTTCTGCTCGTGGAAACCACTTCCAAGGACGCTGCAAAATGAGGCCGATGTGGTTCTCCATAATAACAGCGATCTCTTTCTGGTCCACCCAAAAGTCTTCCCACCACTGGTATTCTTCAACTGTGACATATGGTCGTAGTCCTAGTAACCCTTTCTTCAGATGAGCCACACCTTCGGTTGGTGCGAGGTTGCCTGCTGTTCATTTTTTGTCTCGAGCCCGCAAAGACAATAATGACGCAGCTGTGATAGCCTCGGTAGGCATGAAATTCAAAAACTCCAAGCCAGCCTCAGTTTCCCATAGCGGTGATGTTGAATATTGCTAGCTCCTGATGATTGTGACGAGGCCGCGGTCCGGTTTTTCTTCTCGCGTATTTTTGAACTGGTGCTGGAACGACAGATTATTCAACTTTTTTACTACTGCAACGTACTTTTGCCTCCTGTGCCCTCTCCGTTTTGGCCAAACATAGGTGCGGAAATCAGGGACCTCCGTCAACACTTTCACCTCTGGCGATGGTGTGTACGAAGCTTTGAGAATGTCTGCTAATGCCGGCAGTGTGTGCGCCTCTTTGTATTTCAAGCTTTTAGAGAAGCATGAAAACATTTGATCAATTTGATCGTGAGTGTGGCCCACAAGAAGGAAGCCCACTTTCACTTTTTTAAAGGTGCCCATGTCCATTAACATATTGAGATACGCGAATAGCAGCTGATTCTTGTTCTCCCGGCTTGTGTTGTCCAGCTGCAAATACAGAACCTTGGGCAAGACACCATCATAGTTGTGGATGACATCTTGAATTCCGCTAGTAGTCAAATTGGCATCATTCCGAAGGTTGGCATAGTGTAAAAAGGCTCTAGCATTGTGGGTGTAGTTGTGGATCATGCACCCCACAACATGTACTGAAATGCGGCATTCCTCATCCAGATTCTTTGGCCACCTCAGAATGTGCGGGATCTCCGTCTTCTTCTGATCCATACCATCTATGGCCAATAAAATATACTTGTGCGGCTCCACGTAACTGTTGCTGCGGTGTTTTGTCATCTTTGCTTATTCCGCCAACAATCGATCGCGGTGGGCATCTAATGCTACTTGATACTTCTCTGCACACGACACAAACAAAGTACAAGTCCTGAGTGCCTTCCTAGTCTTCGGCTATGCCGAAGGTGCCTATCGACATGTAAGAGTCAGCCCCCTAGGCTATATACTGCGGAAAAGCCACGTCCTGGTAATTGGTACAAATCTAACAGCCACATGCAACCAACTCAGCCGAATGTGGAAGACCACATGTACACTAACCCTTCCCTTGACTATCGGTTTGAACGTTTTTTTTTGTTTTTCTTATGTTTTGTGTGATGGAGCGCTTAGGAATCGTCCGAGGCAAGGCCTTTTATACTAAAAGTGATCCTTGGCCCATGGCAATAATATTTTTACAAATAATTAGTCCTTGGACCTCGAATCTCTGTAGGACAGGCCAGAGAGTCCTCAGACCTTGGGATTTTTAGAAATAAAAAGTGTCTATATATGGTAGGGGTACCCTTCATTCAACAACAGTGGTACAGGGGAGTGGGGAGGTAGCTAGTTCCACAACGGTGGCCACGTATGGGTCATACAGGCCAGGGGGAGTTAACAACCCTAGTGGTGGAGCCAGGGCTGACAGTAAGCTGAGCAAGTCGGAGCGCAACTGGGAGAAGACCACACCGGGGTATTGGAGGTCTGCGAGGTTTCAAGGGGCAAGCGATCTGAAGTCGGCGACAGGGCAGGACCTCAGCGGAGTTGAGAGAAGGACGCGCGCATGTAGCCGCGTCAGGAACGAGGGTTTCCTTTTACGGCGCAAGTGCACATTTGCGGCAGGAGCACTGGTGGAGTGCGTGGTCGGTCAAGGCGACAGCGGCGGGGAGGGAGAGAACCCCAACACGCGTCGAGGCGCAACTGGCTGGGGTAGGCTCTGAGGCAGGAAGTCCGGGACTGAGCGGAGCAGGGTGATCGCGGAGCTCGAAGGAGAATTTCCTCCTGGATTGTGGGTTGGAGGTAGAGCCTGTAGGAGTTTGAACCGGTCAGGAGCGGGAAGGAAGAGATGGCGCCTCGGGCTGCGGCAGAGATTCCCACTACGCAGTGGCCCAACATGGACCACTGGAAGGTTAGAGCTGATGGCCTTATGCAGGAGTTGGGATTGAGCTTCATGGAGAAGAAATGGTGTTATGTCAGTCCGGCATTGGTGCAGGAGTGTGCCCGCCAATTGAAGGCCAAGTCACAGGAGGGTGACATGAGGGAGAGGCCACAAAATTGGGACCTGGAACTCTTCCGGGCAGTGTATGGGCGCGAGGAGTCGGAAGATGTCTGGTGATTGACACCCAGAGGAAGAAGACCTTAAAGGCTGCAGCAGAAGCAATCATGAAGCCTGGGGAGGTGCGGGTTAACAATGGATGGGTGACCCGCCAACTCGCGTCTGTGCAACTCGTGGGGCTGGCCAAGTGGATTTTGTGTTTCCTGCAGAACAGAAAAGTTGGATCACATGGTGGACCACTTCCTGGTCTTCCTCCATGAAGTAGTTAAGGGCACGCAGATTGACTGGGGCAGAATAATTTTTGAGAGGGCGTGTAAAGAGAGGGCAAATTTGCTCTCCTCCTCTCCTCGTCCCTCTCTGATCTCGCCCTTCTTGATTCATGTGTTTGCGTATTCCAAGTGCCTAACTGAGTTGGAGATTGTGTCTGCCCTCCATAGCTGGAAGCCGGACAGGGAGCTCAAGGTAGAAGAAGAAGAGTCCAAGGAAGATTCGGGACAGGACTCCAGCAGTTGGGAATTCGCGGCACCAGAAGATTCAGATGAAGGTGGAGAGGTTACAAGGAGCAGGAAAAGGAAGGCAGTGGCGACTGGATGGGAGTTGACCAAAAAGGGGAAGACGACCGCAGTGGAGGAGGAGCCCACAACCACACCCTGGATCACCAGGTCGAAGACGGCAGCAGAACCACGGGAGAAGGAGGGGAAAGCAAAAGAAAAACGGCAGGTTATCCCCTCTGCTGGGGTAGAGGACGAGTCGCAACTGTTAGGGGAGTTCTTTATGAATGAGGAGGCAGTTGCAGACCAACTCCTAGGGGAGGAAGGGTTAACTCCGGCAGCAGGGTTTTCACCGGAGTTCAAGGACATTTTTGGGGATACCCCTTTGGCCTGTCCAGCTGGAGTGGAGGCAAGTGACACAATTGTTGTGGAAGAGAATGAGCACTGGAACAGCCCAATTTGGTGATCTGCAGGGTCTGACTTCAGCAATGACCCAGACCTAGACGGACCTTCTCGACCAGGCAGCTATGGCTCTCACCTGGCTTAGTGTGCGGGGCAGCAAGAGAAGCTGCTCAAGGAAAGTTGGAGGAGTGGAGGCAAGTGACACAATTGTTGTGGAAGAGAATGAGCACTGGAACAGCCCAATTTGGTGATCTGCAGGTCGACTCAAGAATGACCCGGACCTAGACGGACCTTCTCGACTGTGACTATGGCTCTCACGGCTTAGTGTGCGGGCGGCAAGAAGCTGCTCAAGGAAAGTTGGAGGAGTGGAGAGCGAGAAAAGGCAGTGAGGGACGTGCGGGGGTGAGGAGTCACTAAGCAAGACATGTGAGGAGCTGTGGGTTATGTCCACCCAATAGGAGGCCCTGGTGAACCAAGTAAAAGGGGCGCATGCTACGATTGAGGAGCTCCAGAATGAAGTTTGAGTCCAGAGCAGTGGAGGCACGCCTCTGAGAAGTTCAAGAAACTAGCGGAGAGGTATAAGCGGGAGAGAGATGAGGCTAGGGCTAGGGTCAAGAGAGAGACGGGCAAGCCAAAGAAGGCGGGCGTCACCTATTGATATTATGTTGATATCATGACTATAGGTTTAGGATAGTTACAATAAATAATCCTAGTTGATGTTAATAGGTAGATATCCTTTCGTTAGGGTTACGACTTTTCGTGAATAGACACATCGTTTAGATTAAGTTTAAGTTGCCTTTTCGTATAAGCACTTTTAGACTCTTTTCTTGATTCTCAATCAATATGTAATTACTTAATGTTGTAATTATTCTACATAATCCATATAAATTATCATGGTATCAGAGCAAGATACTATGTAGAAAGCATCTAAATAGATGCACATAAAAATTCTGCACTAGAAGATGTGCATGAATTTGTCTTCTGTTGTTTTCTTTTTTTTTTGAAAATGAAGTCAAAGAAAGAAACAAGAAGATTTTCAAGAAAATAGTTTGTGATGTTTTCTTTTAGGAAAAACATATACAAATTTTTGCAGTATCAGACAGATTTTCTAATGCATCTTCATTGAAATTGTCAATTTAGAAAATTCCATGAAAATGCACTAGAACAACTGCCTAATAGGCATATTTGCATATAGTTTTATAAAGAATTTCTAAAATGCAGAAGTTCTGCATCCTAGAAAATATCAGCCGAAAGCATCAACATTGATTTCGGAAAGGCATGTTGCAATCAGATGTGTCTCCACAGATTAACAAAAGAAAGGTTTCGTGAACAACGATATCGCTATTTACGGATGGGGAGGCGGAGTGTGAGGAGTCACTAAGCAAGACATGTGAGGAGCTGTGGGTTATGTCCACCCAATAGGAGGCCACAGTGAACCAAGTAAAGGCGCATGCTACGATTGAGGAGCTCAGAATGAAGTTTGAGTCCAGAGCAGTGGAGGCAGCGCCTGGAGAAGTTCAAGAAACTAGCGGAGAGGTATAAGCGGGAGAGAGATGAGGCTAGGGCTAGGGTCAAGAGAGAGACGGGCAAGCCAAAGAAGGGCAGAGCGTCAGCCACCTATTGATATTATGTTGATATCATGACTATAGGTTTAGGGATAGTTACAATAAATAATCCCTAGTTGATATTGAGTTAGGTAGATATCCTTTCGTTAGGGTTACGACTTTTCGTGAATAGACACATCGTTTAGATTAAGTTTAAGTTGCCTTTTCGTATAAGCACTTTTAGACTCTTTTCTTGATTCTCAATCAATATGTAATTACTTAATGTTGTAATTATTCTACATAATCCATATAAATTATCATGGTATCAGAGCAAGATACTATGTAGAAAGCATCTAAATAGATGCACATAAAAATTCTGCACTAGAAGATGTGCATGAATTTGTCTTCTGTTTTCTTTTTTTTTGAAAATGAAGTCAAAGAAAGAAACAAGAAGATTTTCAAGAAAATAGTTTGTGATGTTTTCTTTTAGGAAACATATATACAAATTTTTGCGATGTCGGATTTTCTAATGCATCTTCATTGAAATTGTCAATTTAGAAAATTCCATGAAAATGCACTAGAACAATCGCCTAATAGGCATATTTGCATATAGTTTTATAAAGAATTTCTAAAATGCAGAAGTTCTGCATCCTAGAAAATATCAGCCGAAAGCATCAACATTGATTTCGGAAAGGCATGTTGCAATCAGATGTGTCTCCACAGATTAACAAAAGAAAGGTTTCGTGAACAACGATATCGCTATTTACGGATGGGGAGGCAGGAGTAGGAAACATTTTTGGAATCCCTGATACAGGTTGTGCGACAGGATCTGGGTAACGTGAAAGTTGTTACTCATCTTCTGGGGCCGGATCCTTTCAGATGCCGCTTGCGCGCCTTCAGAAAGAGTGTATTGCCTCGGCCACAGCAGGTATGAAGAGTTGAAGAGTAGAGTCATACTGAATGCACCGTGGGATGCTATGAGGCCGAATCCAAAACAGCAGTCTCACCATGCATTAAGTGCAATAGCCTGGATGGACAATGCTTTCCTCAACATGGCTGAGAGACTTCCAAAATGTCGCTGGTGGACCCTCGTCCAGCGGGCCCTCTAAGAGATGATTCCGTCAGGGTAGGTGATTGGTGGCTCTCCTCTGCTCCCCGAGTCTGGACCTCAACGTCTAGTCTCGACTCTGGAGTTCGGACTTCCAGGTCCGGTCTTCTCTCCGGGGTCCGGACCTCTGGGTCCGGTCTTCTTCTGAGTCAGGACCTCTGGATCCGGCCTGTCACTGAGTCCGGACCTGGAGTCCAGGACTTTCTTGAGGCCGGACCTCGGGTCCGCCTTTCTGAGTCCGGACAAAGTCCGGACTCACGAGCACTGGGCTCGCTCTGGACTTCTCGGTGGTTCACCCTCGAGCCTCTCAGGCCCGCCCCCAGCCGCCTCCCTCCGTAGCCTCCCCAAGACCTTCCTCCCTTCCTCCGTGGTGGGGTGAGTGCTTACCTCCGGCTGACATTCCTTGTATCCAGTTCCTCGTCTTGCTCCCCTTCTCCACTGGGCCGTAACAACAGACCTAAGGTCCCGCCATGTGCCTCCCGGGCCTTCCTCGCTTCTTCCGACCCTACCGGGGTCCGCCCATCCTGGGGTGGCATAGGACCTCGAGGGCCTTGAGAAGCTCGTGGTAGTAGGCACACCGAATCGACTTGTTGAATCTCCTCTTCCACATGGGCCGGAGCACTGGTACTTCGCCAAAGGTGCTGGGGCCATGTGAGCAATGCCGCCAGTTCGCCAATCGGGTGAATCCGTGAGGCCGTCAAGGAAGCCTCCATTACCTCGCAGCCTCCGCCGCCTCTCCATCTTCCCTCGTTGCATCGCCGCCCATATAGCGCAATGCTCTCCTTCCGCCCTCTGCAGCAGCTTCTTCTTCTCCGCCCATAGCCCTTGCCCCCCCATCCATCCGGCCCTGGAGCTCCGCCACCCTCTCCTGTGCCTCACACCTCGCCCACTCGCTTCCCGCCTCTCCAATTCGACGACGGCCAACTCCTTGGCCCGAGCTCCCCTCCGCCCGCAAAGAAGATCAGGCGCTCGATCTCGCTCGAAGTCCTTGATTCTCTCTTTGAGAATCCCGTGTTGCTCCGACGCGTCTTGGAGTTGCAGCTCCAGGGTGTCCTTGCTGTCCTCCAGCTCTTGTCGCCGCTCCTCTACTTCCTGCAGCTGTACCCGGAGATCCCCTATCTCCCGAGTTCTGGCCTCCATTTCTCCCTCACGGCTTACCCGTGCTTGATGGATGCCACTGCACCTGAGGTAAGCACTTCGCACCCCGCCATGGAGGGAAGAGAGGAAGGCCCTGGGGGGGGCCATAGAAGGAATAGGCCCCGGAACCTTGGAACAGCGTGAGGGCCCGGTGGGTGAGGATGAACCTTTGGGGAGTCCACAGGAGCTCATGAGTCAGGACCGAGGTCCAGACCCCGAGAAAAGACCGGACCGAGGTCCCGGGACTCAGAAGAAGGCGGACCGAGGTCCCGACCCCAGGACCGGACCCAGGTCCGGTCTTCTTCTGAGTCAGGACCTCTGGATCCGGTCTGTTCACTGAGTCCGGACCTGGTCCAGGACTTTCTTGAGGCCGGACCTCGGGTCCGGCCTTTCTTGAGTCCGGACAAAGTCCGGACTCACAGCACCGGGCTCGCCTGGACTTCTCGGTGGTTCACCCTCGAGCCTCTCAGGCCGGGTTCCCAGCCGCCTCCTCCGTAGCCTCCCCAAGACCTTCCTCCCTTCCTCCGTGGTGGGGTGAGTGCTTACCTCCCGGCGACATTCCTTGTATCCGGTTCCTCGTCTTGCTCCCCTTCTCCACTGCTGCGTCGTAGGTGAGCAGACCTAAGGTCCCGGTTGCCATCTTGGGGCCTTCCTCGCTTCTTCGACCCTACCGGGGTCCGCCCATCCTGGGGTGGCATAGGACCTCGAGGGCCTTGAGAAGCTCTGCGTGGTAGTAGGCACAGTCTGAATCGACTTGTTGAATCTCCTCTTCCACATGGGCCCGGAGCACCTGGTACTCCCTTCGCCAAAGGTGCTCCGTGAGTTAGCGTGTTGGGCGTTTAATGCCGCCAGTTAGCTATCGGGTGAATCCGTGAGGCCGTCAAGGAAGCCTCCATTACCTCCTGCAGCCTCCGCCTCACTTCTCCATCTTCCCTCGTTGTGCTTGACGCAACGGCCAGCAATGCTCTCCTTCCGCCCTCTGCGTGACTTCTTCTTCTCCGCGTCCATAGCCCTTGCCCCCATCCATCCGGCCCTGGAGCTCATGACTCTCTCCAGGCTCAGTCACCTCGCCCGGCTCACGCCCTCTCTCCAATTCGTGGCCAACTCCTTGGCCTGGGTCAGCTCCCCTCCGCCCGCAAAGAAGCAGAGGCGCTCGATCTCGCTCAAGTCCTTGATTCTCTCTTTGAGAATCCCGTGTTGCTCCAGCGTCTTGGAGTTCTGTCAGGTGTCCTTCTCCTCCGACTCTTGTCGCCGCTCCTCTACTTCCTGCTGGTGTGCAGGAGATCCCCATCTCCCGAGTTCGCCTCCATTTCTCCCTCACGGCTTGGGTGCTTGATGGATCTGCAGGTAAGCACTGCACCCGCCATGGAGGGAAGAGAGGAAGGCCCTGGGGGGGGCCATAGAAGGAATAGGCCCCGGAACCTTGGAACAGCGTGAGGGCCCGGTGGGTGAGGATGAACCTTTGGGGAGTCCACGGGGCGGGGGAGTCCAAGGACTCGCGAGTCCGGACCCTGAGGTCCGGACTCCCGAAGAAAGACCGGACCCCGAGGTCCGGACTCCAGAAGAAGGCCGGACCCCGAGGTCCGGACCCCAGAGTCGAGACCGGACCCCGAGGTCCGGACTCCAGAAAGAAGGCCGGACCCCGAGGTCCGAACCCCAGAGTCGAGACCGGACCCAGGTCCGGACTCAGAAGAAGGACCCCAGGTCCGAACCCCAGAGTCGAGACCGGACCCCGAGGACCGGACTCCAGAAAGAAGGCCGGACCCGGAGGTCCGGACTCCAGAGTCGAGACTGGACCTTGAGGTCCAGACTTAGGAGGCAAAAGGAAATCACCAACCACCGCTCGAGACCATCTCTTGGAGGGCCCATAACAAGGGCCCACCCGAGAGAGGAGGGAGGAGGACTTGGTGGTGGGGTGTCGAGCCGCCACGGTGGCTCACTGACAGTTCGGCGGGGAAGGGCCTCGCGTCGCGGATTATCCGATTGGGTGTGCTGCAGTTGTCAAGGCTAGGGCTTGGGCCGCCAGCGCCGAGGCGGAACCAGGAGCAACCCCAGCCCCACCGCCGACGGCGTAGATAGGCGGGATAGAGGGAAATAGTAGGCGGCGAGCTAGGGCCCACTGAGCTGGCCACCAGCTCAAAATAGGAGTGTAATAAAGGCGCCGACCTTGGGTGCAGTATAAGAGGGCCAGAGTTGCTCTAGTAAAGTATCTTTATCTTGGGGTGGATACCGCGTTTCCTTGTAGACCCTTGTGCGCCTTTTGCTAACGTGAGTCCTGAGTCACTCAGCATGCACGACGGCTCCGGAGAGACTGATCAAGGTCCTGGTGATGGACCCTAACGTGTGGTGGTGTGTGCAGGAGTGGACGATTGGGGACCCTTGCTCGTCCAGAGCAGCGGCCCGACGTCGGACGGACTGGAACGCGTGAGCCGGGGAACTCCGGGAGGGCGTGAAGAGCCCAGACGGAGAGGCCCGGCGGAACGACGGAGGAGGTCCAAACCACGCAGCCCACCCACTCTTTTTCCAAGAACGATGAGTGTATTGAGAGTGGTGAGAAGAACGGAATAGACGGACGAGGAACGGACTGATAGGGTACGGACGCAAACGAGTCCTTAAACATTTGGCCACGCCGGGCCTGTTCGGTGAACGTTAAGAGTAGTTAGTCGTAGAACCGTGCATGCACGCGCTCGGGTCCGAACGGTCGCGACGTTGGGGTGAGAATCGGTTGAAAACGTGCCAAACGGAGCCTATCATTCTCGGACACAACGACACGGGATTGTGCGCCCGGCCGAAAGTCGCGCCACGGTTGCCGGAGTGGGAGGCCTTTCCCCCACAAGAGGAGCAAGGAGGAGAAGAGCAAAATCCGGCCATAGAGGGCCAAGTGGTAGTCTATGAGGAGCACTACCAGAGGGGTGATGTCAAAGGTAGGAGGAGTTCCCACCATTGCATGGGTGCGAGGAGAGGCACCCCCTCCCTTGGGAGGCAGCCTACCATGGTAGGTAGCCACCATCACCAGGGTTTTAGCCACCGCCAGGTCTCACGCCCAGAGTGCAGCCTGGCAGTAGGAAAGAAGAGGAAGGAGGCGTGAGGCGCCACGGCGGCGCCGGGCCGCCATCACCCGGGCGGAAGGGGCCGGGGCGACGGTGGCGAGGGCCTACGCCGCCGCAATGGCCCGAGGAGTGCTGAAGGCTGGAGAATTCCAGCAAGAAGCCGACGGGGGCGGAATTGGGGCCCCTAGGAGATTTGCTGAGTGCCTGTGAGGAGCTCAGCCGTGTGGATTTGAAGGGGGCCAGCCTCCTTATGGGCGTGTCAAGAGGAAGTCCGGGCGAATAAGGCCCAGGAGATGACAGAGAGAAGGGCAAGGACCAAGTGGCAATTGGAGGCCATGGAGTCCGATAAGAAGGCAGCCAAGTTGGAGAAGGCTGTGGAGAAGCTCCAACGAGATCTTGTGGACCAGCGGCGAGCGGAGAAGGTCCTGGAGGGAAGGTTGACCCAAACGGAGGAGGTCCAAACCACGCAGCCCACCCACTCTTTCCAAGAACGATGAGTGTATTGAGAGTGGTGAGAAGAACGGAATAGGCGGACGAGCAGGCGGTAGATGCAGACAAGCGAGTCCTTAAACATTTTGCCACGCCGCTGTTATGAAGCGTTAAGAGTAGTTAGTCGTAGAACCCGTGCATGCAGCCTCGGAATCCCGCGACGTTGGGGTGAGAATCGGTTGAAAACGTGCCAACCGAGCCTATCATTCTCTTGGGACGGACCCCTGCTACAACACGGATTTATGCGCGCGGTGGCTGTCGAAAGTCGCGCCACGGTTGCGGTGGGAGGATTCTTTGAAGACATGCTCCATGATAGGTATGGACAAATCAAACAACAGGAGGAAAGGAGCAAAAAGGATCTCGACCCCAGGAGACATCACCGATGAGGAGATAAAAGGAAGGGAAGGAGATAGGGACCAGACTACCACGGTAGGTAGTCAGCCTACTCCGGTAGTCTACCAGACTACCACGGTAGAGTGCTTGCAAAAGGAGTGCAGCCAGGCGGAGGAGGTTGGAATGAGAGGCGCCTGGGCACGCGGAAGGGGCGCGCTTGCCTGAAGGGTGAAGGGAATTGGGGCAGGCGCTGGAGCAGGAGGAAGGGCAAATGGTACTTGCCCACAAGAGGAGCAAGGAGGAGAAGAGCAAAATCCGGCCATAGAGGGCCAAGTGGTAGTCTATGAGGCAGACTACCACGGTGGAGGGGAGCAGCCCAAAGGTAGGAGGAGTTCCCACCATTGCATGGGTGCGAGGAGAGGCACCGTCGGCCTACCCGGTGGAGGCAGCCTACCATGGTAGGTAGCAGACTAGCAGTGGGGTTTTAGCCACCGCAGAGTGGCGGGCACCCGCCAGCCAGCGCCTCTAGGAAAGAAGAGGAAGGAGGGGCAGCGCGAGGCGCCGCGGGCGGCGCCCAGGCCGCCATCACCCGCGCTAGGCGGAAGGGCCGATGGGGCGACGGTGCGAGGGCCTACGCCGCCGCGCGATGGCCCGAGGAGTGCAGGAAGGCTGGAGAATTCCAGCAAGAAGCCGACGGGGGCGGAATTGGGGCCCCTAGGAGATTTGCTGAGTGCCTGTGAGGTGCTCAGCCGTGTGGATTTGAAGGGGGCCAGCCTCCTTATGGGCGTGTCAAGAGGAAGTCCGGGCGAATAAGGCCTGTGGAGATGACAGAGAGAAGGGCAAGGACCAAGTGGCAATTGGAGGCCATGGAGTCCGATAAGAAGGCAGCCAAGTTGGAGAAGGCTGTGGAGAAGCTCCAACGAGATCTTGTGGACCAGCGGCGAGCGGAGAAGGTCCTGGAGGGAAGGTTGACCCAAACGGAGGAAAGAGCGATCCAGGCAACAACCCAACGGGAGTCATGGAGGCAAAAGGCGGAGGAGCATTTTGCCCAGCTAGAGCAGGAGCGGAGAAGCAAGACCGAGGCTGTAGGGAGAGAGAAGTAGGCGGTCCAGCAATTAAGTAGAGGCGCAGGAGCAGGTGACGGCTACTCAAGCCATCAAAATCCGGGACATGGAAGAGGAGTTGCGGAGAACCTAGTACAATTTGGAAGAGAAGCGCGCAGAGCTAGATGCTCAAGACCAGCAACTGCAAGAGCTGGAGCGCGAGAAGATTGCTTGGCAAGCGGAGAGGGAAAGACTTGCTCAGCAACTAGGGGACTTGGAGCGGAGGAGATCCCAGGAGGAGGAGCACCACAAGAAAATGGTGCACGGGATGCTGGTGGTGAGGAAGAGACGATTTTGGGCAGATTATGCCCTTCAGGCGAAATTGGCCAACTAGCTAAGAGAAGCAAGGGAGGAGAATGTGACCCTCCATGTGAAGGTGGGAGAGTTGACCACCGCAAGGGACGCCTACAAGGGTAGGTGTGAGGATGGAGAATGGCCCACGGAGCTTGATGACCTCTAGATGCAATATCATAGCTTGGGAGCCCATCTCCACAACCGGATACTGAAGGCCAACAACGAGGTGTTGCGTTTGGCCAAGAGGAGGACATTGAGTCCTCATGATGACGACCGACAGATGCTGCTGCAGGTGCAGCAGGAGGCCTCTGATTTTGATGAGGCCACAAGTGATATGGACTCCGAGGAGTCTGGAGAATCAAGGGATGGAGGAGAGACCGCGGCGCCAAGAGGGGAGGATGGCGCGGAGAGCAAGGAGGGTGGACAGCCCACCCTCACAGGGGGTCACCCTACCACGGTAGGTGACCACCCTACCATGGTAGTCTGCCAGACTACCGTGGTAGGTCACATCACGAGGTCACTGCATCACTGAGGACGAGGGGAGCTGTGCCACTGAGGCTGGTTGAGGACGGAAGGGCCGGGGGGTCCGGCGGCATGCCCCTTGGGGAAGGAGACAGAGCGGTGGAGGGAGCAGCTCCACCGGAAGAGATCAAGGACGGGGTCGGAGGACAGGAAGGGGTGAGAAATTCCCTCACCCCACGAACAAGAGAGGAACCGGGGCCAGGAGAGGAGACCAACGCGAAGAAGGCCCGGAGAAATTAGCAGGGCGGACATCATCGGTCAACAAATGGGGGGGGGAGGATCCTTTGAAGACATGCTCCATGATAGGTATGGACAAATCAAACAACAGGAGGAAAGGAGCAAAAAGGATCTCGACCCCAGGAGACATCACCGATGAGGAGATAAAAGGAAGGGAAGGAGATAGGGACCCGGACTACCACGGTGAGGTAGTCGGCCCTCCTGGGTAGTCTACCAGACTACCACGGTAGAGTGCTTGCAAAAGGAGTGCAGCCAGGCGGAGGAGGTTGGAATGAGAGGCGCCTGGGCACGCGGAAGGGGCGCGCTTGCCTGAAGGGTGAAGGGAATTGGGGCGCCGCTCCGCGGAGCAGGAGGAAGGGGCAAAATGGTACTTGCCCCACAAGCTAGGAAGATGACAGGATTTGGGGAGGGGACAGGAGCAAAAAGAGGGCGAGGGGGCCAATCCGTAGGAGACGCGTCACCACCCCAGCAGGATGAGGACTAGGTATGGTCAAAGACCATAAATGAGTTTGGGAGAATAGGAAGGATAGGTGATGTAGACTGACAGTCTTTAAGGACGATCTTAGGTGAATCAGACAATAGACTTAGATGCCAGGTCTTAAATACTGGCGGTAGGAAACAATAAAATATTGGGAAAGGTGACCTGCAGTAGGGTCACCCAGCAAGGGAGGTTGTATATGGAAGGCCTCCTATAAAAGGAGGAGGATTTCACAAGGTAAAGTATCACGTTGCTTCCATACTCGCGAGTCCTTTGCCCTTAATTAGAAAACGCATACAGTAATGGAATCCACGGACACGGTTTCCTACCTCCCACGAGAGTCCGCCACCACGAGAGAGCCGCATGCCTCGGGCATAGGTCTGGGGCCAGGAACCAACACAAACCCTGGTGGAGGGAAGGAACGAGCAAGTGCTCCTTTTAACCTAGCGGAAGCCATCATGGACCAGCATTTCATGATCACATTCGGACAACTCCTTAGAGACAACCCGCGGTATCGGCAGCAAATCAGGAGGGCATTGAAGGAAGCCCAACCCAAGAAAAAGCGGAGCCTTCCTAAATCGGGACCAAGGCCACTTGCTGTGAATCTGGTATCCATGGTTAACCAAGGCCCAGCTGAACTCCAAGTAGAGATCTCGGGGTGCGTCATTAAAGGGGTACCTCTCGATACTGGTTCGGGCGTGAATATCATGACAGAGGACACGGCTAGGAAATTGGGGTTGGAAATCGAGCATACCTCCAAAGTTTTGCAGCTGGCAGACATGTCCAGAATGGTGCCGGTAGGGGAATTGACACGCATGCTAACGACCATCGGAACCATTCCCTATCTAATGGATTATGTAGTCATCAAGCAGAAGTCGCCGGGGTATAACGTTTTAATTGGTCGAACTTGGATGTATGGATCGCAATGCACGCTCAAGTGGGGAAGAAAGGAAGATGGCTTCAAACCTCTCGAGTGGGATCCTAAGACTAAGGAGGGTAGGATTTGCTTATCCTGGAGTAGGGATATGTACGCTGGCGAGACCCCAACAGAAACGGACGGGTATACCACAGCTGAGGACACATCAGGGGAGACGGATGGAGAAGATAGGTTCCCTTTCGCGCACATCTCCTGGTCTGATGAGGAACATGATTATCGGAGAGATATCCCACACGGTGTCGGTGAAATTTTGTTATAATGTATTTATGTTGCATTGGAATTTTGATGGAAGAAGGAGGGAGCGAAGTGCAGGAACAATCGGTTGAGGAGAATGGAACAGGCATCACGCGCTTCACCTCGAAAGATCTGTTCAAAGAATGGGGCATGCGAGAAGAAGAGCCGCGAGAGCCAGAGGAAGGGTTTGGAGTCAGTTCCGCACCGGTGGAGCGTGAATGGGTACAAGCGGATGAAATCAAAGACGTTGAGGTACTTCCAGGAAAAGTGCTCAAATTCTCCAAAAATGAGCGCAGCGCTTAAGGAGGGCATGAAACAGTTGCTTGCGGTATTCATCGACGTCTTTGCCTCCGATGTAACCGACATGCAGGGTATACCCAAAGAGTGGGGAGAGCATAAGAACGACTGGAGCAAGGATGATAAATTCAGTACAAGTTAAACCCCAAGTACTCATTGAAGGTAAAAGATCAGTTGGAGCCGTATCTCAAAGCGGATGTGATCTATCCTATCGTCAACACAGAATGGGTAGCTCCGATCGTTGTGGTGCCTAAGAGACAGTCGGGTAAGATCCGGGTTTGCCAGGATTGGCGAAGGTTGAATAAAGTCACTAAGAAGGATCATTTTCCGTTGCCCTTCATCGACAACATTTTAGCTCTGGTCACAGGCAGGATGGCTTATTCCTTCTTGGATGGGCACTTGATTTACAACATCTCGTGGAAAGTGGCCACGCCAACTAGCGGATTGGGGAACATACGCCTACAAACGCAATGCATTCGGGTTGATAGGGGCACCTGGTTCCTTCATGCGGGCTATTGTCAAAATATTCAAGGACTTCCTCCGGGACTTTATGGAAGTTTTCTTGGACGACTTTTGCGTGTTTGGAACTGTGAAGGACAATTTGATGCACCTTCAAAAGTGTCTGGGACAATGTCGTGCAACACAATAGTGTTTGCATCTAGAGAAGTGCTACTTTGGCATGTCGGAAGGTATCCTGTTGGGGCATCGAATTTCGGATCGAGGTATAGAAGTTGATCCAGATAAGGTAAAGGTGATAGCTGCCCTTAGAGCTCCAACAACGCTGAAGGAGCTTCATGGTTTCCTTGGAATGGTTGGGTATTACAGACGCTTCGTTCCAAATTTCGCCAAACAGGCTGCCCCACTAACGGGTCTGTTGAGAAAGGATCAGGTGTGGGAATGGACGTCGGAGCGAGAGGAGGCATTCCAGGACCTACGAATGACACTGGCTACAGTGCCAACGCTGAGGGGGCCTGATTGGAGAAAGAAATTTCATGTTTTTGTTGACGTTTCAGCCTTCGCCATCGGATCGGTTCTTAGCCAGAGGGATGAAAAGAAGAAAAATTATCCGATCTACCATGCTGGGCGACAACTGACGGACGCAGAGCGAAAGTATACCACCACAGAGCGCGAGGCACTTAGAATGGTCTACTCGGTCAGAAAATTCAGACACTACTTACTTTCGTATGAGTTTGTGTTCCATGTTGACCATTTTGCTCTCAAGCACCTTGTGAACAACGTTGACCTTTTGGGACGCATAGCCCATTGGATTTTGCTGCTTCAAGAGTTCACCTTTACTGTTGAGACGAGAGAAGGCAGGAAGCATGTTAATGCCGACTTCATCTCCAGATTAAAAACGGAGAGGGTGGAATGAGACCAGGTATTGAGTCTAGTTCAATTGTTCGGAATTTAAGAGGAATATAAATATAATCCCCTTATTGTATATGACAATATTCTTGCCAGATTTGATTGCTCCTTCTCCATGTTTGATAATGTTTGAAGGTGCTAAGACCAAGCTGCTAAGACAAGACTAGATCCACGGTGAGAGAAGAAAATTTCACAAAGGTTTTGAGCTTACTAAGGAAGAGGATGAAAGTGATGGCTTTATTACCCAAGAGCTTGTCTTGCTCACAAAGATGATGGAAGAATTGGAGGATCTCGAGCCTTATCTCCCAATATGGGATAATGTTGTGCTTAGGCCCTTTCACTAGATTTGATACTTCAGGCTGCTCAGATGGGTTGGTCTCTAGCCGGGTATAGCCTTCCGTGATGTTTTGGTGAGTACTTGTTCTACAAACCACTTGGGGTCCCTTATGTAGGATTTTGCTGTTTCCAAAGCTACTTCCTCAATAAAGTTTTAAATCATGAATAATAATAAAAATAGAGGATACTATACTAATATATAATAAATATAAAATTATCATTTATTATAATAAAATAAAAAATAATAATAATTGTCAATGTATGAAGATGGGATGGACCGATCAAAGACTAACTACCTACCTATATATGCCGGGACCTGTATAAAATACAGAGCTTATAAGAAATGCCTCCTAAGGGTTGTGCACATTATAATTTTTTAACAACCTACATATGTCGGGGTGGACGTAGTCGGCGCTACGAGGTGCAAGCGGTTCCCAAGAAACTAGGTAGCCGTTGAAAGTTGGAGCGGGCTGGCCTTCGAAAATTTTCTGCCGGTTTGCCGTGCTTTCGCGACCGCGTTCAGCTCCACTCCCCTCGCAAGCATAGAACACCTGGAGAGCGGCCTTGGACGTTGTGGCAGTGGATACAGCGTGGATTTACTGGTACGATCATTATTTGCTTCCATTTCACGGCTCAGAGCAGCAGGCGGAGACATTTGAAATGCAGCAGGAAGAGTATGGTGCTTGCCGGAATTTGCCCCTTTCCGGCCATCAAGCGGCAGGCTGGAGTTGAGACCTGAGCATCCTGAGTAGCATCACTGATGCTGGGCAACATTGGTGTCTGACCACTTGCCTGGGTGTCCGTGATCACATGAAGGATGAGAGCAAGGCAGCGGTGAACCTCGCCTGGCCGAAGAGGAACAATGTACTGGGTCGAATGATCCGTCCGGGTTATCTGTGTTCACGTTGTGACTGATGGTTGCACCATTTCTGTCCTTGAGTCTTCCGCGTGTCTGCAGCATCATGAACAGATCTGGTTTCTTCTACACTTGCTAGAGAGCAGGTTGCTCTTTGTCTCCTGGCTGCGATGGAGTCGCCGCATAGTGGGTAGGGTAAACACGATAGATAGGTAGTCCACCAAGACGATATCGCTCCATTCGGTATTACAACCGGTATGGGGGGCGATAGGCAAGGGAAGCGCGCCTCTGCCACCCCAGGTCACAGGAGGCGTCTGTCTGATCTAACAAACCTGCCGCTGTTCACGGCCAGCCTGGATAATTTAATTCCTTCCAACAAAGACAAGGAACTACAGAAGGTATGGCTGCTGTATCAATTCTTTATGTTTCCAGTCTGTCGCTCTAAAGTGGCCAGTTTTGCTGCAATTTGTTTCGTGCATCAAGCTTGTCTTGAATGTTGTATGCTGCAGGAGATATTCACGTTGACGAAATTGTTGTCCGAGAAGGAGTATCCTTTCCTAGTTTCATGTGTTGGCAGACCTTGCAGTTTTGCAGCGTGAACCTAGTTCTTTTTGTACCTCTTCGCTGTTTTCTCCTTAACCCGAAGGTCTTAGTGCGATGATTGCAGCGCAGACCGAGCAGGTGCAAAAGCTTCAAAAGGAGTACACGTTCAATTTGCATCGTAGAGCCGCTGTGAATGAGGAGATAATATTTCACAATACCAGGCTGTCCAAGGTTAGAACAAAACCTTTGATTGTCCTAAGTTCACTTGTCAAAACGACTGCAGAGACCGGTTAAAATAGTATCTCCTGCCATACTCACTTTTTTGTTCTCGAGTGGTAAAAGGGCATGACAGCCTGATAATGTTGGCATTGACAGGAAAATCTTCAACTGAGGGAGCAAGTAATACCATAGTACTTCCGCTTGTGCACAGAGATTTTTGTGGGGTGGTGGACCTGATGCGTGTGAGAGGTGTTTAGCTCATGTCATTTGCTGGACTTCTACAGATGAAAATTTTGCAGCATGAGCACAACCAGATGGCGTCTATGTTCAGGATTATGGAAGCTGAGCTTCGGGTATGCCAATGAAACTGCCAATTCTAACCTAACCATATTGTTCCCATGTTCTGTGGCAGCAGGGAAAGCAATATCCCTAATGACGTGTGCAAGTGTCCTAGCAATAGACGATATGCACTAGCCATGTACATTCATTGGTCTTAGAAAGTTGCTAGCGGCCGCTTTGCAATGATGCTATTAGGGATTAGTCATATTGTATTGGCACCTTGATTACATAGTAACCTGACTCTCTAAACTACTTGCAGCTTAGACTTGAAGAACTGGAACACAGCCGAAATATGCTCCTAATGGACAAGCAGATGCAGGTATGGTTGATAAGAGGCGTTCTACCAGGCATTGTGTCACATTGTTGCCCCTTTATGTTGATTATGTGTATGTTCCTATGTGCAGAATGTGTGCAAAGGCTCAACCACAACATTGAGAACTCGGAGTAAGGCTTCTTCGACCAAAAGACATAGCATGACCCCAGGTGCCGTTCTGTCAAGACCCTTTTCTGAGCACTATCTGGTGTTGGGAGTATGTTACCATACATTCGCCCTGCAGGTCAGCTATTGGAGGACATGCAAAATTCTAGGCCAGGCAGCAGTGAGTCTGCGTGCATGAAAGATGAGCCTCCTACGTATAGAAGGTACTGTCAATCACTGTGGAGTAAACTATATGACACAGCCTAAAGTTCTGAAGGTCGAGGTGAAAGAGGTTTGACCAAGTCTTGTTCCAAATTGTTTGCAGGCTGAGCCTGAGGTCAAGGGGTATTGCTGCAACGAAGGAAGATCCATATAAGGTTCCACAGGAAGTGCTCTTGGCTGTACCCAAGAGTATTCACAGCCGGCAATACAAAGTTCTGGAGCATGAGGCCATGGACAGATTGTGTGAGGGTGATGAAACGATCTCCAGCTCAGCAAGGGAAGATAGCCCAGCTGATGCGTTTGAAAGCCCGTCCTTGCTGTCAGAAACTGGCAGAGCAGTGTCTTCAGCTGCAGCAGAAGATTATCTGAAGCCAGCTGTCAAGCTCCAGAAGCAGGGACGTCTTCGAAGACCAAGTAGTGTTGTTATGGAAGCTGTTGGCTCACCTGAGAACTTGGAATGTGCTACTGGTGCACCCGATAGAAGAAGACTAGCAGCAAAGATGGAGCCCGACACAGACAAGGACATGAAACGGTCACGCCACGGACTAAGTCCTGTTGCTTTGAAAGTGGAGAGTCCAGAGTTATCTCAGAAACGAGCACTTGTAAGTGCAGTGTCTGGAAGGCCAATGAGGAGGGCAACCGCATGCATTGCCTCCTACAAGGAACCTCCTCTGAACACAAAATTGCGGAGGTCAACCTAGTCAATTTGGGGCGGTTGGCTGAAGTCCTAGGGGTATTCGGCCACAACAGTACGTTGAGGTCAGTTATCAGAAGCTGGCCGCTCACAGGTTCTTGGCTGCTAGCTTCTTCGGAACTTTCTGCTGCCTGTGCTGTGTGTGAATCCAGAAAGGTTCACAATCCTGCCTCCTTGTCAACGCAGAGGCTATCATGTAACATACACTGCATGTTTTTGAGTAGGTAACGTCTCAGATCCTTTATGTATAGCTGACAGGGCTTGTGGTCTGCAATGTGGTGCTATTCATTTGTGGTAAAATTCATTTTTGTATCATTAATGTAACTTTCTGGTGACCCAAAATGCATCCTGTACTCATGATGCTCTGTGGATCAGTAGATAATGGCACGGAGTTGACTCGGGCCGGGCGACGCGATCCTATTCCTTTCCCGTCAGCGGCTTCGTTCACATGGAGCCCACTTTGTGCAGGTTGAAACTTGGAGTTGCATCTCTCGGGGAAAAGGCAGGTTCGTTGCGTGTAGGGTCTGTACTGGCATGTTGAGAATACTTTCGTCAGGAATTATCTAGAAATATCTCAGACCGCGCGGCGCGTGGTTGGTCGCGCAATCGCGCAATCGCAGCCGAGCTACTAATGCCTCTTGTCGTACAGTGGGAAATCGCCATGTACATATTCGATTACAAATTTCTTTTGGTGAACAGAGATCACGATCGGATCGAAACGGGGTTCAGAAGAATTGGTCGAGGCTATCGTCGAGAGCAGTAGAAAAACGATCTTCAAAGAACAAAGAGTACTTAACAATACTAGTCACCTCATATTTATGAGCCTAAATAATAATGATCATTACCGATATTGCCCATGTGCAAGTGTGATCAGCATAGTGACATTAACCCCAACAGGCCAAGAGGGGGTTTTTCTCTATTTTGATTTCTTTGAGATAACTAAATCAAGAAAAATAATGTGAAGGTGTGCTGGTGGTCCGGACCACAATTAGCATGCTCATCTCCTCCATCCATACCTTCAAGGGGAATAAAACGAGCCCTGGGTGCATTGCCCACAATTTTGCCAGCATCTCCGGCCGGGGAGAATGCCACATGAATCCGCTGCGTGAGCAAGCTTTTTGGAGACATGCTAGCACCCTCTGCACATCCTCTGAAAAATTGGGGCTCATCGGAGTCCCGGGTACATGAATTAATTTTTTTTAACTGAAAAATTGATGCCTAAAACATAGCCACGGGAGCTACCCTCACCCCGAGAGTTCCCTCCGTCAAGGGATTGTGGGGGTGGACTAATCTACCACCAGCTACAACTCGCGGGGACGGCGTGTCTCGGGTTCGCTAAACTCAACAGTCTGCAGTGCTGGTTGGGAAGCATCTTGCGGCATCTCCGATTCCAGCCATGAAATTGCAGTCCGTTTTTTCATCTCAAGAATTGTCCTTTCTCCATATGCTCTCAGCGTAGTTCGCTCAAGGGGTCCGAAGGCAAGGCGGATTGTCAAAAAAAGCACAAGACTGAAAGGGCAGGACTATTGATTCATTTTGAGTCGATTCGTCCTTCTGGGGTTAAACGAGTTCTACAGTCCGATCAACGGTACGCAGTCTGGCGTCGGTTTAGATGGTGGGTGTTTAGCAATGCAGCACAACATGATGTAAGAATGTGAGAATTGACCATCGTGAAGTGTTTACTGGAACTGCGCGTAGGTAGTGCAAGAGTAGCCTGCAGGCGAAGGATTGGGCGGCGCGTGGTCGCACCAGGAAGGTAAGGTGAGCAGGCCGCACTAACGTCGCATTGTGCATCTGGCCAGCTTCCAAGCCTGCTTCCGAGGCTGTCTCCATCGATCCCAACGAGGACACTCTGGAAGGAAGCTCTGCGATACACATATAGAGACACATCAGTAATCATGGCTGCCGCCACCGCTGCCGCTCGCCTGTCTGCCTCGGTCTCTTCCCGCGTGCTTGACGCGCCCTGCTCGTCAGCTGCCGCCTCGTCCTCGGGCTCTTCTTGCGGTGCACTTCGACTGGGAGCCACCAGCACCTTAACGGTACCGAGGCTGTCGGCCAAGCGCTTATCGCAAGTCCGCAGGGTGGACGCAGTGACCACGCACATGGAGAAGCTGCGAGTGGATAGCAAGCTGGACGCCGTGGCGGCGGAGGCCCCCGCGGAGACGGACAAGGACGCCCTGGAGGGCCTCAACATTGCGGAGGATGTCACTCAGGTGGGCTGGGCGCGCCTGCTCTGCCGCACTGCTTTGCACGTCTCTGCCCGTGCCTGCGTTTGCCTTGCGGTGGAATCGGATGCGCCTGGCAATTGGGATACTCAGCAGGACCTGGGGTTTGGTTTCGGTGTTTGTAACAGCTTGTGCCTTTGAATTTTGCCAGCTGATAGGGAAGACGCCGATGGTGTATCTCAATAAGGTCGTGGAAGGTTCTGTGGCAAATATTGCCGCCAAGCTGGAAATCATGGAACCATGCTGTAGCGTAAAGGATAGGTGAGGACGAGGTTTTTATTTACTGTTGGCTTGCTTGGCAACATGGAGTTTTCCTCTTCTGAAGCGTTGACTGCCTTGATCAAGCTTAGGCTCGCGGGCTTCATCGTCCTATCCGTTTTGCGTCCTTTACCGCCGAAACTGACTGTTGGGGTTTGTCCGTGAACTGCAGGATTGGCTATAGCATGATAACTGATGCAGAGAGCAAAGGGGCGATAACCCCTGGGAAGGTGAGTTGCCGTGTGGCTTGTTGGATCGGATGCTTTGGACTGGGTGCACTGGGCCGGGCTGGTGGAGCTGCGCCTGATTGAAGTCCTGGATGTGCAGACCGTTCTTGTGGAGCCAACTAGTGGCAATACGGGAATTGGTTTGGCCTTTATTGCGGCAGCCAAGGGTTACAAACTTATCTTGACCATGCCTGCGTCAATGAGTCTGGAACGTCGGATATTGTTGCGGGCTTTTGGTGCTGAATTGATCCTTACGGATCCAGCCAAGGGCATGAAGGGTGCTGTGCAGAAAGCAGAGGAAATCCTCAAGAAAACTCCCAACTCCTACATGTTGCAGCAGTTTGAAAACCCTGCCAACCCCAAGGTACGTTTAGTCTGGGATACAGTTGTACATCATGATCATATTCATGCTGTGCTTTCTGGCACTCTAAGAAATAATGCACGTGTGCAGGTCCATTTTGAGACAACAGGTCCTGAGATTTGGGAAGATACTGCAGGCAAAGTGGATATCATTGTTGCTGGAATCGGCACAGGTGGAACAGTCACTGGAGTAGGCCATTTTCTGAAGTCCAAGAATCCCAAAGTCAAGGTAGGTTATATCAGCAAAAGCTTAAGGACATTTTGATTGCATATCCAGCTCTGAGCAGCCTCTTACGAGTTCTGCTGGGTCATGCAGGTGGTTGGTGTGGAGCCTACTGAGAGCAACATACTATCAGGAGGCAAGCCTGGTAGGAAAGGTTCTTGGATAGTATCAATCTGATCTATCCAGTGTTTGGGATTTCTTTGACAGTCCTAGCTGGTTGACCTGCAGGCCCTCATAAAATCCAAGGCATTGGTGCAGGTTTTATTCCAAGCATTTTGGATGTCGAGGTTTTGGATGAGGTCATCCAGGTGGGCACAGTCATTACCGATCTTTTTGGTCGGCCTATGTATCGTGCATGTAAAGGTGCTCCTTGGTGCTAGCGCAGGATTTTGAAGGTGCCCTTTGGCGGCATTTCTGAAAGACCGTTTAAGGTTTGCAGTCTGACAAAGTATGATGATGCCCTGCATGGCAGATCTCTAGTGCTGAGGCTGTCGAGATGGCCAAGCAACTGGCGCTGAAGGAAGGTTTGCTGGTAGGTACAGTTGAACGCAGTTACTGGAGCTCGCTCAGGAAGTTGCATTGTCACCTCACATATGTGGTTGTGTGTGCCTCCCTAGGTTGGTATCTCTTCTGGGGCAGCTGCCGCTGCAGCCATCCAAGTGGGCAAGAGGCCTGAAAATGCAGGAAAGCTCATCGCGGTACGTGTATGTTTGCTCAGCGCAAGCGGTCGGAGTGCTCTCTGGGTCTTCGTCTAAGCTGGCTCCGTCTCCTCCTGCTCTGTCTTGCCCAGGTGGTTCTGCCTAGTTTTGGTGAGCGTTACCTCTCATCCGTCCTCTTCCAGTCCATCCGTGAGGAAGCCGAGAAGATGCAAGTTGAAGCATGAGAGGAATTCTCGGGTTGCAGTATTTTTGTCATGGCTAGTTAGCGAAGGCCGGACTTTTGGTTGCATAGAGAGTCTGGAATCCCGTGGACGACATATACAGGCTCCTTGTAAGCCGCAAATTCCGAAAAGGGTCCTTGTTACAGGACTGATCCGGATGTCTTACGGATAATAAGTCAATCTCCCTCAAAATATGCAAGGTTTCCAGCAGCGCCCTCCGATCATCATCGATATATTTGTTGGCTCTTTCAGCTTGCTGCGGGCTTATAGATGGTGTAATTTGTCTACAAACGCCTGGACACTGAGGCTATGCTCAGAGCCCGATGAGTACTGCCTCAGTGAAAGGACTTAAGCCCAACACCAAGTCTCTTTCCTCTTTTGTTGCAACACGAGGCTCCTTATGCCAGTTGTCCAGGAGGAGATAGCACAAGGTGCTAGCGGTGCAGAAGCGCCATCTATGGTATTCGAGGAGTTATCCATCCACGACCCTGTGCAAGCAGCTCAGCGAATCGGAAGGTCTAACGAGTTTGACCTGATAATTGTGGGGATGGGTCGGAGATTTTTGCTTTACTCAAAAGTCAAGTTCCTTCTGCCGCGATGGCTATGTACCTTTTTACTTCCAGTGCTCTATCTCGCATCTAGTTCTGTGGCTTTTCCCTCTCGCGTTTGCACTCCTAATTGGTAAAGTTTTCCTTTTCACTTTTCATTTTATTTAATTTTGTTATATTAATTAAATATTTTTTGATTTAATTATACTCGCACATTTGGTCGCAGTATAGGTATAATCTTCAGTTCCATTATTAGGTACAATAAAAAATTGATTATCAGGAACGATCAAAAACGACTTCCATCTGATGGCTCTTAGTTGTTGTTGTTGAAAGAGAAAAAGTGAAGAGCCACTCAAATAAGTGTTATATCCATTACAAATAGAAAAAATATCACTAGTATCACTTAGGATCCTCGGAACCGGAAGAGAAAACAAAGTAAGAGAGCCGCACAAGTGAGTATCATATCCATTACAAATAAAAAAAAGTACAAAGTACGAGAGCCACTCAAGTTAAGTATCATATCCATTACAAATAAAAAAAAGTATCACTAGTAGTACTTAGGATCCTAAGATTGCTCTGTCAAAGCTATAGCCATAAACACGACCGAAAAAAATACAAATGACCTAGTCAAAACATGTGACTAATTGGGTAGTTTACCCTAATCACCCAAACTAATCTTAATCTTTGACCTTATTCTTGTCATCCCTACTTTAGACCTTTTCCCTTCAAAGACATGAAAACAATTAAATTAAATTGGTTGGATTGTGATATCCTAACCTAGTGGGTTGGTACAACATCAAATTGGGTAAAATCAAAACTACAAGCGGTGAAAGCATTAGGAGGATCTATGAATTGACCCTTTAAAATAGATCTTGCAACTATTTTATAGAAAGCTTGTGTAGGATGAATGCCATCCCAATTTATGTATTGGTTTGGATCATTACAAACTGTCGCATTCACTGAACCACAAGTTGCATTTGGACTAAAATTCCATTTTCCTCCTCCTCCACAACATGCGGCTATTCTTTCTGTAAAACCATATTGTACATATTCTCGAGATATATTATACGTTGCTTGATAGTAATCTACATAGACAATTTTTGCCAAATAAAGTTCGGACCGTAAAGTTTCAATTCCCCGTCGTAGTTCATCGTTATGTATACTCAATAGAGAGTTGTAAGGAATGTAGCAACCATTTGCATCATAAGAATCTGCAGATGCTGTAGAAGCAGTAGGTGACATTGAAAGAAACTCTGCAGCACACCCGATGGGAGGTATATTAAAAACCATAAAATTTCTAGCTCCCACGTTATACAAGTCTCGCAAGCGTAGTAAAATTTCCTGAACCACGTTGGGGATCATCATTAATAACTCATTTTCAGAGTAATTATGAAAGAGTAGTGCTGCATTATAATCATTGCTACCAATATTGACCACGTATAATCCCCTGTAAAAATATGATTCCCTTGGAAAAGATCCAATCCACCCCGATTCATAATTTGATGGACTAAGTGCATCAACATAAAATTGCTTCAACCAATTCACTTGTTGCTTGAGGCGAAAAGGTACTAAAAAGGAGATATTAGTCGCAGTAGCTCCAGAAAAAGCAAAATTTGCTCCAAATTGAAAATTATTTCCTATATTACTTAGGTATGGATTCAGAAAAGGTAATCCCAAAGCTTGAGCTGCAAAACAAGGTAACAAGGTAGAAAGTTAGAAAGCTAACACATACAAATAAAATCAATTGATAAATGCAAAAATGATGATAAAAATATATATAGATAAGTACCTATAAAATCAATTACCAACCTCCCGTTTGAAAATCGATTTGCAGGTCGACCAAAATAAGTTTCTCCATATGGAGATATGGATGCAGCATGTTGCCATGGAAATATTGTTTGAGCATTTCCGGTATCCGTTAGTGAATCACCAAAGGCAAATAAACCATGAAATTGACAGTCCATGATATAATTAGTATTGTTGCTAGCTGTTGCAAATAAAAGGCTAGCAAAAATGATTGCTAGCCCTAACATGGGCCTGTAACATGGGCTACTTAGATATATCATAGTTTTAAATATGAAGCTCCCCCAAAATTAATACAAAGGTAAAAATTCCTAACAACCTTTATGCTCGCTGTAACGACCTTTTAATGATAATCTTGCTTGGCTTGCATGGGCTCTTTTAAATGCTTTGCCCTGGAATAAGAACAAATCTCTAGAAAAAAAATTCCACAAGACATATAGGTTACAAAATCGTCATGAGCAAAAAGACAAGAGGCATGAATGTATTTGTACCTCCAGGTTCGAAACGAGGTATTAGTGAACCCTGCACATTTACAAGACACATGGGTGGATACTACCTCCTTAAAAAAGGCCTGAGTTCTACGACGCAGACATTATTATAATAGTATTTCACATACACATACTTTACTATTTATGGTAGAGGATTACATACACTATACTATTTTATATAACTTACTATCTATGATAAAGGACCACATGAACTATTCTAAAATAGTATTTACTTTCACTATTCTAAATAGTATTTACATGTACCATTTTAAAAGAGTGTTTACATGTACATCTCCTCTATAAATCTTTCTTCCCAAAAGATGTAGGGTGAGGAAGAGATAAACTTGTCATCGTCATTAAAGCCACTTTCCATGTGCATCAAAACGAATTTGGTAGAAATTGCTTTGCATACTTTCCATGTACGAAAAGAAATATACATGTTGCTTGAATTTGCGGCAACAAGCATCATTACCACCAATGTTGCTTACATCGTACTTAAATCGGGACTTTCCACCGCCACAAAACAAAAGGTCCCTATTAAGAACTGCTACCTACTAACTTATTGTGAAAGGATGTGACAAGCATCATTATTGCCATACGTTGCTTGCGTCATGCTTAAATCGGGACCTGTCATCGTTAAAACGAAAGGTACCTGATAAGTATTGCTACTTACTAACATCGTGCTTAAATTGGGACCTTTCACCGCCAAAACGAAAGGTACCCGTTTTAAGTACTGCTACCTACTAACTTGCTTCTCAATAGCCTTTTACAAGGAAAAAACAAACAGAGCGGTCGCAGTTGGCAGTTTGTGATACAAGATGTCTTGTTATGGAAATAGAAAAACTGCAAAAAACTATTGTGCTACAGTGCTGTTAATAAAATACTGCCCCGTTTTTAACCCACCCCATGGTTCCATACAGGACAAAATGATCGGCACCTTTCACGGCTCAGGTCCTGGGATGACTACAACTCACGGAGTGAGTCCAGGCATGTGTAAGGCTCACCGGCTGAGTCCATGCATGTGAAAGACTCACCAGGTGAGTCCATGGAACTACAATCGATATCACAACCACTGGTACTCAGGTTGATGAGGAGGGGCGCCGGCATGCCAGCGCCCGTGAAGGTCCACATGGTGATGAGGAGGGGCGCCGGCATGCCGGCGCCCGTGAAGGTGCACCGGCCGATGAAGACGGCGCCGCATGCCGGCGCCGTGAAGACGGCGCCGGCATGCCGGCGCCCGTGAAGGTGCACCGGTGATGAAGACGGCGCCGGCATGCCGGCGCCCGCGAAGGTGCACCGTTGATGAAGAGTGGCGCCGGCATGCCGGCGCCCGTGGAAATGTCGATGAGGAGGGCGCGGCATGCGCCGTGAAGGTGCGGTCGATGAGGAGGGGCGGCATGCCGGCAGTGCCTCGCGTTCTTATGAATAAGTGGCATCAGGGTTGAAGAGTAAGCGAACGAGTATAAGCCTCGGGGCTGGGGGTGGAAATAGCAGATCTCAAAGCGTGGACACTGCCGAGGGTTCAAGCAAGAAAAAGTCGCGCTGCTGTGGCTTCCGAAGTGATATTCCAACATTGCATGTGTTAACTGATGGAGAAAGACTGGAGGCCTCCATGATGGACGAGGATTACTTGCAAAAGTCCGGAATCGCCATGCGAAGAAGGTGCCTCGAGATGCCTTGTGAAGCTGGAGAATTTGAGGCCTGCTTCGTTCCTCACTCCAGATGCTCAGATTCGGCAAGTAGATGAGGCATGGACAAACTATTTAGCTCGAGTCATCTCGAAAGGTCGGATTGAAGAAGGTGTTCTGCCACTACTATGTATGACTGCAGGGATATCGAAAAACTTGATTGGACGAAGTTCAGGGCAAAAAAATATATTATGGGAGTGCTGGGAGGCAATCACACATACGCCGCTATGAAGCAACTTGGTGACATTTCTCCGGGGAAAGCAAGGTTCCAATGGATGGAGGCTCATGTTTACTGTGGGCTTACTCTTCAGGAGATGCGAGTATTGGCAACTGACCACAACACAATGTCGGACAAAAGGAAGAAGATGAACTTTATCGAGCACGTCAGATACCTCAAAGATGAACTGCAGATAGCAAAGCGTGACGGAGTGACAATGAGCATGAACTGGAAGTTCAATTTGTACAAGGTGTTAGGGCTGATCGAGGATGACGAAGGCCGGGAAGATGAACAGTATAAGCAGAACAAAGTGGACAACAGGACACATATCCTATGCATTGCGAAACTGGAGGGAAAGGTTTGGAGAAATGTCGACAATATCTTTTCAAAGTGGGAGGCGATGGAGCTTAACAAGCCAAACATGTTGCAATGCACCAAAGAAGAAGAGCAAGGGCAAACGCAAAGTTGGAGAGGAGGTGAAGATGGTTGAAAGCGTTTTCGTGAAGCCGAAAGAGATGCAGGGGAAACCATGGCAGCTTCAAGGAATTCCACCGTGAGACTGGACAAAAATGCTCATCAATGTGACGGAAAAGGTTTTGACAGGTTTGCTTGACCTCAATGGTATGTCGAAGGAGCTCACTCTATGGAAGAAACTTCATGTCATACAAGTGGCTATGGCAAAGCATTTAGGATGCGACTCTTTCGACATGGTGCGGCAGGAATACCCTATGCACTCTTCGGACGATGTCATTGCAAGGTTTCAAACAGCGTTCGATGGGAAGGTATATCTCTTCTTTAGTACAGGAAGTAGGAACGATGTGGGCGCCGGCATGCCGGCGCCCTCTCCATTCCTCATGTTGGAATTGAGGCTTTAGAAGGAAGTAGGGGTGGGGAGGGCGCCGGCATGCCGGCGCCCTCCCCGCTGCATTTTTTCGGACAAGCTTGTTGTGCACTAACCACCTAACCTGTGTTGTGTGTAGCAAGTGAAAGATGTAGAAGATCCAAGAAATCGCCAAGACTTCCAGGCTTTCATACTTGAAGTGCACACATTGAAAGGTCTGGAGAACGAACAAAGAGCCCTGGCTGACATGGACATGGAGGAAGGCCTACAGACATTCACTGTGCCAACAACGGGGTTTATTGTTAAATACCAAGTGGTTGCAAGAGATGTGTTGGACATGCGAGGATTTCTAAGGATGGGGAAGTATACATTGCTGGTTATGGATGTGCCAAGAGGATTCCACAAAGGGAAGCATGATGTGAAGATGGATCAGACACAAATTGGTACAGTGTTTCACTCTTTCCATGATATGACAAGTCAAGAAATCGAATGATAGTTATGCATGGTGTGGAAGAGTGCATATTGTAAGGGAGGCAATGCGGTGGTGCATTGGTGGAGGAATGGTCTCCTTTGTGTGGGACAAAACCAATATGCATAATGATCGTGGTGGATATGATCATGGAGTACATCACGATGGGCTGGGGTGTTACCACTACCAGCAAATTAAGCAGGGTTTCAATGTTGCCTAACAACGTCCATGGCTCTTTCAACAATGGTCGTGGCAAATATTGGGCACATCGTCGTGAAGAAGCAGCTATATATGTCATTGGACAAGCTAGTTGTGTGTGCGTATCAGAGGCCACTGGGGTTGATGCTCAAGTCGATCAAAACTTCTCGAAGAGGGGACCGGATTGTAGATGCGCAGTGTGGAGCGAACGACAAATCGCGCGTTGCTTTGTGGTCGAAATTGCATTGCAGTGGATTTGGACAAGCGTTGCGCGGAATTCATCCCACAACGGATTCATGGATATGAAGTACTCCCGGACGCTGAGGAGGAGTTGAATCACGAGCCACATTGACGAGGACCAGCCTAGTTTTGGGCAAAGGAATTGAGCTTGTCCGAGAAGGGTGTCTCCCAAGCGCAGGTTGTACCTTTGGGGTTCAACAGAATGAAGGAGAAAACGGGGGAAATCTTGGATGATGGACAGAGAACTTTGAGCGCAGTGTGGCATCCGGACTACAACACCGAAAGCAATCCTATTGATCCTTTGGATGCCGAAAATGCCATGATGGAGAACGACAACTTCGAAGACCCCGAGCACGCCCGTCTCAAAAGCATTGAATTGGTGATGGATAGCATATCCGTCGTGCCCACCGAGACTCGATCATCTGAAGAACTCGGAAGCTAGGGTATTTGTGCTAGGTTTTGTGTTTCCTTATAGTGAAGGAAGAAGGAGACGCGAGGCGCCTTTTCACTACATACATAATTAGTTCATTGCATCATACCTTTTTTCAGTCAATCATGTACCGCGAATGACAGACGCTCCGATGGAAATGGCGCAAGGCGCCGGCATGCCGATGCATTTAAACCATACCTAAGAAGCATTATCGGTGGAATACGTACCTGCCTTAGGGTAGGGATATCATGAACCATCACTCAAAAACAGAAAACAACTCTATGTGGGAATTTGGTGCCCACCGGGTGTTTTTGAAAACTGGTCCCTTTTCTGCGGAAGCGGGTTTGTATATTCAGCCGCTTCAAATATTATGGTGTTACAAGTGGTTCTTCGCTGTTAGCGCGATCTTGGCTGATCGTCAAGGGCACTCGATTCTCGCAGCTATGATGGCCGTTGTGGCCATAATCCCAAGCGCATAGCATACAGCGTCGTAGCTACATCTACAAGCGAGCTTATTGCCTACGCAATGTGCAAATTTTTGTTCTCCTTCCTCCACGAGAATGGCAGATGAGGAGGACACCCTCCTCACCACAATGTGGCTGCTGGTATGCATAGCAGCTCGATTGTACTGGAAGCCTCAGAGAAGGGTAGGCATGTACTACATCAAGCCACAGTCACTTCATTGGTGGGCAAAGTTCATGACAATTGTTCTAAATAGAGATCCTGACCGATGGAAAGAGATGATCAAAGTCTCCCCAACCACATTCAATTACATCTGTAGTATTGTTGCTCCTGACTTGACCAGACGTCCTCCTCCAGGTCTCATTACCTTGCCAAATTGTAAGTTGCATGTTGAAAACAAGTGGCTATGGTTCTCACTAGAATGGGGATTGGAGATTCTCTCAGAGTAGTTGCTGAATTATTCACATGGTGGGCTGCGTGAGAGGTGAGTGACCACACAAACCTCCACACCACCTTAGACAAGGTTAAAGTGGCCAACAGGTATCGAGGCAAGTGAGGTGGAGATGGGTTTCCGGAATCACCGTGGATTACCAAATTGCAGAGGAGCTATTGATGTCACCCACATTGAGCTAGAATTGCCTACAGGTATGACCTCAACAGCCTACTTAAACCACATGAAGAATTACAGCATCACTCTTCAAGGTACTGTCGACATGAGCATGCTCTTCATTGATGTCTATCTTTGGCTGGCCAAGAGCGTAAGCGATTCGAGTTCTCGGTAATTCCGATATGAAGACAAGTGGCGACTCCATGGATCGATATGCTTGTGGGGCCTCACGGAATCGAGTACATAATTGGTGATCTTGGGTTTCCCATTACTACCTTGGCTTATTGTATAAGGTACATGGCGTATATCTTGAACAAATGTCTAATTTCACGGATCCAAAGCAAGTTGGCAACCGGCATTCTCATTGTATACTACATAACATCAATATCGATATGCAGGATAGTGATGTTGACCGTGCCAGTATACACAATCTCTCGGCATGATCCCGACGACATTACAGCCCAAGTGCAGGAGGAGCTATTGATGTCACCCATTGAGCTAGAATTGCCTCTGGTATGACCTCAAATTTACTTAAACCACATGAAGAATTACAGCATCACTCTTCAAGGTACTGTCGACATGAGCATGCTCTTCATTGATGTCTATGCTGGCTGGCCAAGAACTTGATTCGAGTTCTCGGTAATTCCGACTATCTGAGCTAGCGAAGACAAGTAGCGACTCCATGGATCTGATATGCTTGTGGGGCCTCACAGAATCCAGGAGTACATAATTGGTGATGCCGGTTTCCCATTACTACCTTGGCTTATTGTATAAGGTACATGGCGTATCTTGAACAAATGTCTAATTTCACCAGATCCAAAGCAAGTTGGCAAACTGGCATTATGCTGTTGTATACTACATAACATCAATATCGATATGCGATATAGTGATGTTGGCCAGTACCATAGACACAATCTCTCAAAGATGATCCCGACGACATTTAGGTTCAAGAGTGCTCAGATCGTGTAGGGGAAAGTTTAAAGGGACAAGCTAGCAGCCCTTATGTTGGGCAGAAGGAGCATGACTCCAACCCCAGCGAGTAGAAGAAGAAGAAGAAGAATTTTATTTAAGTCCACTATGGATGGATTTCCGTCATGGGACTTGGTACTTAACAACTTGTACCATGGTATGCCTAAGCTACTTGCACCAAGGGCATCCATTCCCTTTAGGCACCCCATCTAAGTACGGATCCAAGCGCAGGATGCTTAATGACCACGTTCTTATAAATGTATATTCATTTGGCCTAAGCCATTTGGACACACATACTGTAGCTCCACAAAGGGCTTTGAAAACAAGTCTATGTGGCCAAGAGCGTAAGCGATTCGAGTTCTCGTAATTCCTATACCGACTAGCGTAAAGACAGGCGACTCCATGGATCGATATGCTTGTGGGGCCTCACGGAATCGAGTACATAATTGGTGATGGGTTTCCCATTACTACCTTGGCTTATTGTATAAGGTACATGGCGTATCTTGAACAAATGTCTAATTTCACCAGATCCAAAGCAAGTTGGCAAACTGGCATTCTGCTGTTGTATACTACATAACATCAATATCGATATGCAGGATAGTGATGTTGACCGTGCCATAGACACAATCTCTCAGCATGATCCTGACGACATTACAGTTCCAAGTGCAAGGGCTGCAGATCGTGTAGGGGAAAGTTTAAAGGGACAAGCTAGCAGCCCTTATGTTGGGCAGAAGGAGCATGACTCCAACCCCAGCGAGTAGAAGAAGAAGAAGAAGAATTTTATTTAAGTCCACTATGGATGGATTTCCGTCATGGGACTTGGTACTTAACAACTTGTACCATGGTATGCCTAAGCTACTTGCACCAAGGGCATCCATTCCCTTTAGGCACCCCATCTAAGTACGGATCCAAGCGCAGGATGCTTAATGACCACGTTCTTATAAATGTATATTCATTTGGCCTAAGCCATTTGGACACACATACTGTAGCTCCACAAAAGGGCTTTGAAACAAGTCTATGTGGCTTCAATTTCGTTTCAACTAGAGTCTTGTAAAGTTTTGCCTCCATTTGAGTTTCAACTTGAGTTCTCCATCTTCTAGTATTCGTAGTGCACTCCACACACGTTCCATGCTATATGTTGTTATACCTTGATGTAGCTCTTGACGAGGTCTTTCCAATAAGTACACATAGCTTGAATTTTGTTTCATCTGGAGGGAGATACGGATTTCTAAAGGTTTGCTATTACATGAAAGTTGATACCGTCGTGTAGCTCTCGACAAGAACTTTCCACCAAGTACACATGGCTGGATTCAACGTGTCTGATTCTATAACTTGATTCATCGAGTCTCCAAGTTTCATATGAAACTGAAGTTCACTCTACAGCCTACAACCAACATATCATAGTTTATCACCAAGCTTGAGAAAGCCGTTTCCAATTTTTCCTAGAGCTGCAACAAAACCAAGCCCAATCTCTCTGTTAACTTGCACCATATTGTTCATCACGTGAACCATGTCTTTGTTGCACTGCAACAACTCTTCATGCTTCCTTCTGTCGAACTGCATGCTCTCAGTATGACGCATGTCTCTCTTGTCTTCAACCCTACTAGAAAAGGCAGCCTATGTTACAGTCCTTATTGCAATTTCATGTTACACTTCCAAATTGCAACATGCTTTTTAGGCTTGGTATTAAGATTGACACTATTTTCTTCTCATGCTGTCACCATCTTAACATGAACCTGGCTCTCTCTCTCATCACCTCATCCTCCTAAGTACAACCTCCCTCTCGCTAGCATTGTTTATGATTTCAAACATATACAATGAAAACTTGCTTGTCTTATAGTCCTTTGTTGCAATTTCATGTAACACTTTCCATGGGGAACACTCAAAAAGTTAGGTGGCTTGGTGTTAAGTTTGTGATTCTCTCCTCCACATTCTCTCACCATCTTAACAACATGCAAGTGGTCTCCTGACCCTACACCTCGCCATTAAGAGCTTATCATGAAGTTTGTTGGTTTGGTGTTAAGTTTGTGACCTTCTTTTCCACTTTCTCTCACCATCTTAACAACATGCTCCTGGTCTCTCCTTTCACATCACACTCTTAGTTAATGCCCGATGACACCCATTTCTTTATTGTTTCCCTCTGTGTTGCAATATGTTTGTGACAATGAGCTCCCTCTCCCACCGATTTTATTCTTCCTCTTGCTTCTCATATATGGCATGTCATCTCTCTTTCATTCTTTCCATCTTACCTCCTTTGCATAGCCATGCATTTATGGTTAATGTACCTTCCCTCTTCAATGCACCCTTGTGTCCACACCGGTTTTGTTTTCAAGCCCCATGTACACATGAAACCCTTGCTATAACCTAACCATGTATAGTAGGATTCTACATTATTTATATGTCCATCTATATATACATTGAGCCGACTTGTTATGTGTAATCCTATATATGTGACTAAATACGATATATATATATGTATATAATGAATACATACTCTTTATGTATAGGTACAAATTCAGATATCTACCCATGGCATAGTTATAAGTATACACCTCCTACATTAATACCTCATCATATTTACCACCAAATGCGACACATGCGCATTACGTTTCTTCAAACGCCTTGTGCGTTTTCCCAATCTAGACTTCCCAATCCGGACTTTCGCTTCTTATACAAACATGTGCGGCTTGCAGCACATATGCCATTGTTTTCGAGTTTCATTCCACAGCTTGCTAAACTTATCGAATGCCACGTAACGCTACGAAATATGGAATGACCGCTACTTGTGTGCGTGCAAATCTCCCTTCCTCTGCTCGTGATCGACCATCGCCGTCCTCGACAGCAAGCTGTCAAGGCCACCACAAGCACTCCACCTCCACCAACCACGCATGGCGATGGCGGTGGATGCCCTCGATGCGCGCCCGGTGCGTGTTCATTTGCCGTTTGCTCCAAGCTCGACAACTGGAAGGTAGGAACGCATCAATATCTACCGCCACAAGACAAATCAATCCGAGCTTACATGGACTTGCACATACCACAGCGGCGGAACATGCCTCTTCGACCATTGAGTCCGACTCCTGCATCTTCAATGCTGCCGACCCTTTTGGCCTAGCAGCCTCCGCCTGCTTTCTCCGCTGTCGACCCTTTGAGTGCCGGCATTCGAGCCACTAACCTCCACGCTCGCCTTGCACTCGGCCCCATAGGCTGCATAACCGTGCACTATGTTACGTTAGGCAAAAGGACCTCGCATTCAATTCATCCGCCATTGCCACCAAACTCACACTTTTGAGATGATCTTGTGATTCGCCTTGTGGGTGGCAACACACACCTCCACCTTCCACACCATCCCCACCGCCTCCGACATCACTTGAGTGTGATGCCCTCCTGCTTCCCCACCTTCCCTTCCCCTCGGGACATGCTATGGTTCCTTCCATCTTTTCGTGCCCTTCACCGCACATTATTCCTTCTCCTTCGACCGCAGCCATGCACACGCATCGCCATCGCTCACGCCTTCATGTCCTACATGCGCACTGTCGACCACGCCTAGCTATTCAACCAAGGCCCCGATCTATCGCCATACCACAAGAGTCGCATGCTCTCCAATCCATGTTTAGCCCATTTCAACCCCTTTTGTTGCGCTCCCTCCCCACCGCTGAACATACCTTCTCTCGAACTCTTTTGCTCCCATGGGACCAAATGGATTGGTCCCATGCTCGTGCTTTGCAAGTCGAGTTGCGGCTTGTTGTGGGGTTGGCCACACCACCGTGCTTGTGCAACGCTCACTTGCTCCACGCCTCCATGCCTTCTTGCCGATCGAGGGTGGAGCCATTTCGCATCTTTCCCTTCTCCTCCAAATAAGCGCATTGTCGCACCTTCTTGCCAACGTTGTGGTTTCTTGTCCGAAGCCCCGCAAACCTAGCCACGATATCCTCGCTCACTAGGAAACTCATACTCCACCTTCCTCACCAACTGTCCCTCAAAGTCTCGTGGCTCGACCATGGTACCATCAATCGCATCTTCGCCAAGACACTAGCTCCAACACGCTACTGGAAGGCCTTCCGCCTCCCTCCTCGTGGCTCTTCCTCCTCATCTTCATTCTCCACCCACCCTCCATCAACACGGCTCCACCATGTAAACCCCCACGACCATGCATGCACAACACGGCAATAATGTCGTCAAGTGGCTTACCGCCAACTTTTCAGCTCCCTATCTCTCCTGTCAATGTTGTCGGAGGTCCTCCTCCACCTCTTCTTCAGCCATTTCCACTCCCACTGCCTCCCTCCCGCTTTCACCATCCTCGGTGCCCGTGGTGTCCTCCTCGACGGTGCCTCTCGACCCAGTGTGGGCCTCCTCTTCCTTAGCCTCCTGTAGCAAACTCCAAAGGCAGCACTTTGCGCCCTTCGAAAGACCCTCCCGCACTCCCCACGGAGTCCCCATGATCACCAAAAGCTCTTCTAGAAGAGCCCGATTCTCCATCCCGCCATCCAGAGTGCTGGCCCCTGAACACCACCATCATCCTCCACAAGCCCACCGCCTCGCTCACCCGCACCTCGTCAATTTCGCTCCTCGCGTGGAGGGCCCTTTCAAAGTCTCTGCGTGCCGTCCCCTGCACCCACAAGCTCCACCGTTAGCTCCCCACATATTGGAGACAGGATGGAATGAGGAGGATTTGTTGCCGCTCCCTCCTCCTCATCACCAACACCTTCCACTACCGCTCCTCCTCCCCACGAGGCCTCCATGCCTCCATCGGCTCGGGACCCTCCCGCATCCACTCCCGCCTCGCAGAGCGGCGATCGCCCACATCGCCGCCCTCGACGCACTAGCATCGCGTCGCAAGTTGCTCGACCACAAGCACTCCACCTCCACCAACCACGGTACCTGCGATGGCGGTTTTGTGGATGCCCCCTTGATGCGCTCGCCCGGTGCGTGTTCCATTTGCCGTTTGCTCCAAGCTCTGCACAGCTGGAAGGTAGGAACTGGCATCAATATCTACCAGCGTCCACAACTCAACTCAATCCAGGCTTATTGCCAGACATGGACTTGCACATACCACACGATGGCGGCAACTCGCTCTTGACGTCATCCGAGTCCGACTCCCGCATCTTCAACAACCGCTGCCTTTGCGACCCTTTTGGCCTAGCAGCCTCCGCCTGCTTTCTCCGCCATGTCGACTTGTGCCGGCATTCGAGCCACTGACCTCCACGCTCAAGCCTTGCACTCCTGGCCCCATAGGCTGCATAACCACCGTGCACTATGTTACGTTAGGCAAAAGGACCTGCATTTAATTCATCCCTGCCGTCATTGCCACCAAACTCACACTTTTTGAGACAGATCTTGTGATTCGTCTTGTGGGTGGCAACGCACTCACACCTCCACCTTCCACACCATCCCCACTGCCTCCGACATCACTTGAGTGTGATGCCTCCCTCCTTCCCCACCTTCCCTTCCCTTCCCCTCGGGACATGCTATGGTTCCTTCCATCTTTTCGTGCCCTTCACCGCACATACCTTCCTTCTCCTTCCGACTGTAGCCATGCACACACCGTTCGCTCACGCCTTCATGTCCTACATGCGACTGATCTCGACCACAGCAATTCCACCAAGGCCCCGATCTATCGCCATACCACTCCAGTAGTTCGGCATGCTCTCCAATCCATGTTTCGCAGCCCATTTCAACTCTCTTTTGCTCCTCCCCACCGTTGAACATACCTTCTCTCGAACTCTTTTGCTCCCATGGGACCAAATGGATTGGTCCCATGCTCGTGCTTTGCAAGTCGAGTTGCTGCGCTTGTGGGGTTGGCCACACACCACCGTGCTTGTGCAACGTCACCACCGCTTGCTCCCCCCGCCTCCATGCCTTCCGACGTCGGAGGGTGGAGCCATTTCGCATCTTTCCCTTCTCCTCCAAATAAGCACTGTCGCACCTTCTTGCCAACGCTAGGTTTCTTGTCCGAAGCCCCGCAAACCTAGCCACGATATCCTCGCCTATGCTAGGAAACTCATACTCCACCTTCCTCACCAATCTATCCCTCAAAGACTCGTCGTGGCTCGACCATGGGAGCATCAAGCGCATCTTCGCACACTAGCTCCAACACGCTGGAAGGCCTTCCGGACTCCCTCCTCGCCGGTGGGCTCTTCCTCCTCATCTTCATTCTCCACCCACCCTCCATCACACAGGCTCAGCCATGTAAACCCCCACGACCATGCACTGCACAACACGGCAATAATGTCGCCAAGTGGCTTACCGCCAACTTTCCGTGCTCCCTATCTCTCCTCAATCAATGTTGTCGGAGGTCCTCCTCCACCTCTTCAGCCATTTCCACTCCCACCGCCTCCCTCCCGCCACCATCCTCGGTGCCGGTGGTGTCCTCGTCACGTGCCTCTCGACTCGAGCAGTGCGTGGCCTCCCTCCTCTTCCTTAGCCTCATTGGCATCGGCTCCAAAGGCAGCACTTTGCTGCCCTTGAGACCTCCTCTGCACACTCCTACGGAGGTCCCCATGGTCACAAACAAAAGCTCTTCTAGAAGAGCCCGATTCTCCATCCGCCATCCAGCTGGCCCCTGAACACCACCATCATCCTCCACAAGCCCACCGCGGTCCTCATTCACGCACCTCGTCCAATTTCGTGCCTCCTGTGGAGGGCCCTTTCATACCCGCGTCGCGCCGGCATGTCCCCTCGCACCCACAAGCTCCACCGTTAGCTCCCACATATTGGAGGCAGTCGGATGGAATGAGGAGGATTTGTTGCCGCTCCTCCTCATCACCAACACCTTCCACTTGTTCCGTCTCCATGCCTCCCTCCCCACGAGGCACATCCATGCCTCCATCCGGCTCACGGAAGGACCTCCCGCATCCACTCCCGCCGTCCAGAGAGGCGATACGCCCACATCGCCGCGCGCCCCCGGCCTCGATCTGCTGAGCAATTCCACACTAGCATGCCAAAGCGGCACCGCCATCCTCCTCGCCATTGACCTCGCACGTGCCCACCCAGCTGGCGCAAACAAATGATGCCGCCCTCCTCCTCCTCCGCGTCCAATCACTACACGCCATCCAAGTCACGGGCAATGGGAGGGGGTTGAATAATCGAACGCCACCCAAATCTTCAAGTCCACGTCCCAAACCATAGCAGAACCACGCCAATCGCGACGCTGGATAGCCTAACCGCGACAAGACAAAGCGAAGCGGCGATGGGTTCGCAAAGGTAACCTTGTGAGGAGGGGCGAAGTGAAATGGCATGCCACTGCTCGCCTGCCATGCCATGTTTCCCGCCGCAAGTCCGTTCCATTGCCTATTTGTTCAAATATGGCATGCTTGGCATATGCGCTTTGGTTCGTGACCCAAGGACGATTTTGACTGGTTTCAATTGGACGACCATGGGCCAAGGATGCTATGAGCGCATACGAAAGGCATCGCCCCCAAACAACAATCCATAACCCAAGGACAATTTGAATGGTAGGAAACAATGTTGTTTTACCTTCTACATATGTTGTGCGAGACCTAAGGTTGAACACCTACCTCGACATTGCATCGCCGTCCCTTGCGTGCGCTCACACCCGCTTCAAGTTCTAATATGGCATGTCACCATGTCCACATATATAGGAGGATTTCCTAGTGTTTCGTGACCCAAGGACGATTTCTGCATGCAATTGAATGACCATGGGTCATGCACGTTGTCTGTTCTTTCTAATGACATGGCCCGCCGACATGCCATGCCATGAGGCTTGATCCGCTGGTTTTTCTTCTATATCGGATGCCAGCGAGTCCTTCTTGTTGCCACCGCCTCGCATATAGCCATGCCGCCCTTGCGCATGCTTCCATTGGTACTCCTCCTATTCGGGTATGGCATGTCACCGTGATCCATATATATAGGGGCGGTTATACCTAATGTTTCGTGACCCAAGGACGGTTTTTGAATGCAATTGGATGACCATGGGCCAAGGATGTTTTGTTTTTAAACAAGCAACATGCCATGACACAAGGACAAACTTGAATGCCAGAATTGTTTTTAAGGCCCTCCATATATGTTGTGTCCTCATGTTGCCACCTTCCCAACCATTGCCACCGTCCTTATGACATGGTTTCTCCTACTTATGTATTTGTTCGATGTGCATGTTACCATGCTCGCATTTATAGCGGTTTTCACAAGTGTTTCGAGGCTCAAGGACGTTTTTGGTAATGCGAGAATTACCATGGGCCAAGGATGTGTTTCCAACATAGTACCCCGCAAACAACATGACACAAGGACAATTGGAAGGTTTGGAACCGTGTTTTTTCGCTATATGTTCATGTATGTGACCGCCCATTGCATGCAAATTCCACCGTGTTCATCCAAGACGCTTCTAAGTTTGGCCATCACGTGTTTCTATGTGCATTCCCTTCGTGTCCCAGTAACACGTGGTTGCACTTGAATGGCATGTCCGGATGCATCGCATATGTGCTCGGACATTGTTTAATACCCCCCAAGGACCATTGTTTAATGCAATTGAATGACCATGGTCCAAGTAGTTATTTCACTTGTCGTAGACTTGTGAGGGGTGGGAGGGGAGGAGATCATCCACAGCGCCACCGCCTCCATCTTTCCCTCATTTCCCGCTTGAAGGACATTATAACCACAATGGCAATGAGCATGGTCCTTTCATCTATGAACCTTGGAAGGCCATAATCCGCTTTTAATAATGCATGACAAGGGCAATGGAGGGGGTTGTAGGCTTAATCGAACCGCCACCAAATCTTCAAGTCCACGTCCCAAACCATAGCAGAACCACGCCAATCGCGCCTGGATAGCCCTAACCGACAAGACAAAGCGCAAGCTAGTTTTCGCAAGGTGGTAACCTTGTGGACGGGAGGGGCGAAGTGAAATGGCATGCCACTGCCGCTGCCATGCCATGTTTCCCGCAAGTCCGTTCCATTGCCTATTTGTTCAAATATGGCATGCTTGCATATATAGCCAGCTTTTCACACGTGTTCGTGACCCAAGGACGATTTGGTTTCAATTGACGACCATGGGCCAAGATGCTATGAGCGCATATAAATGCATCGCCCCAAACAACAATCCATAACCCAAGGACAATTTGAATGGTAGAAACAATGTTGTTTTACCTTCTACATATGTTGTGCGAGACCTAAGGTTGAACACCTACCTCAGACATTGCACGCGCCCCTCGGCGCCTGATTGTTTCTCCGCTTCTTCAAGTTCTAATATGGCATGTCACCATCCCACATATATAGGAGGCCGATTTCCTAGTGTTTCGTGACCCGGCGATTTACTGCATGCAATTGAATGACCATGGGTCATGCACGTTGTCCTTTTCTAATGACATGGCCCGCCGACATGCCATGTCACAAGGATGGCTTGGATCCGCTGGTTTTTCTTCTATACCCATGCGAGTCCTTCTTGTTGCCACCGCCTCACATAGCCATGCCGCCCTTGCGCTGCTTCCATTGGTACTCCTATTCATGTCGTATGGCATGTCACCGTGATCCACATATATAGGGGCGGTTATACCTAATGTTTCGTGACCCAAGGACGGTTTTGTGAATGTAATTGGATGACCATGGGCCAAGGATGTTTTGCCTAGATTAAAATGAAGCAACATGCCATGACACAAGGACAAAATTGAATGCCATGAACCGTTGTTTTTTAGGGCCCTTCCATATATGTTGTGGGTGTCCTCATGTTTGCCACCTTCATCCAGTCATTGCCACGACGTCCTTACGGCGCGCACCTCCATGGTTTCTCCTACTTATGTATTTGTTCAGATGTGGCATGTTACCATGCTTCGCATTTATAGGGGGCGGTTTTCACAAGTGTTTCGAGGCTCAAGGACGTTTTTTGGTAACTGTGATGAGAATTACCATGGGCCAAGGATGTTGTCTGGCCCTTCCAACATAGTACCCCGCAAACAACATGCCATGACACAAGGACAATTGGAAGGTTTCGAACCGGTGTTTTTTTCCTGCTATATATGTTATGCGAGTCATGGTGTGTGTCAGCTGCCTCCAGCCCTTGCCATGGCATCGCTTTCCGCGCGCCCTTCCACCGTGTTCATCCAGTACGCTTCTGTGTTTGGCCATCACGTATTTCTATGTGCATCCCCTTTCGTGTCCCACCGTAACACGTGGTTGCACTTGAATGGCATGTCCAGATGCATCGCATATGTGCTCGGACATTGTTTAATACTTTTATCCCCAAGGACCATTGTAATGTTTAATGACCACGTAGTTTTTCAGTCGAAGAGGTGAGGGGTGGAGGAGGATGATGTCCACCAGCGCCTACCCGCCTCCATCTTTCCCTCATTTCCCGCGGACATTATAACCACAATGGCAATGAGCATGGTCCTTTCATCTACTATGAACCTTGGAAGGCCATAATCCGCTTTTAATAATGCATGACTCAAGGGCAATGGAAACAGGTATTTCCCCTACCTCGCAGAGACGGTTGAATCGGTTGCCTTAATCCAGGCAAGGATACAGCTAATGTCCCCAACTCGGCTGCAATTGCCAATAAGTGATGGTGAACGGTTGCGTATGGCAGGGCATGGCCCCGTGATGTAAGGAAGACCGTGATAATCATTTCCTGCCACACCGAGATGCAAGAGATGCGGTGAACCAGAGATGTTGGTACGCGCCATGCTCGCGGCCGAACATAATGTCGGTCGAGCACCGGCCAGCGTTCACGCCATCATCCGGGAGACATGGCGGTGGAGGAAACAAGTCTCGCATTGAAATAATGAAATGATGACAACCGCATGGCTCGACAAGTCGGACGTGTTGACGCTTTGTATCCTTCGAGGCACGCGCTTTGGCATTGTAATCCGCTCCTTCGCCACGCCACCGCCACTCATTGCAATTTGCAAGTGGTCATTCATGGAAATCGATAGTCGGAAAGCCCGCCATGCGGGTTTTCACTTTATTGAGCAGTCGACAATAAAGATTCCTCACGACCTCCATGCGGGCACAAGTGGATGTCTGGCGGACCTCTCTGAAATCCTTTTAAATGACCTTAGCCACACTCTTCATGGTTGTGGCCGGTAGTCCTTCCGCGGGCGCAAATGTGGAATAGTGAGGACGCACCACTCCCTACCCTTGCCCTCTCCTCTATCTTGTTTCCTCCGAATTGCCATGTGTGTAGCGAATGGAGGGCGGAAGCCACCTTGGGTGCAGTGGAAGGAGAACCACGCGTTTGATGTTCTCTCCTCCCCGGTGCACACCCCGCCGGTCGATGGCCATCAAGGACCCCCGTCGCTGAGGGGTGAACTCGCCTTCTCGGTGGACGTGTCATCCGTGCATGCAACGGGACCCGCCATTGGGGTGGCAATGGAAGTCTATGCATGGTCACGGATGCCGACCGCCATCAATGTGGGATGGAGGTTTGCGCACAGATCGCGATCGAACCCTCGTTTCACAAGCCGTGACTGTGTATCCTCTTCAACCTCGTATGTGTTTGGATTCTCTTTATTATGTGCAAGCATTCGCCTCACCTCCCATATTGCCGAGATTGCGGTGGTGGGTTGGCGAACACGGGGCGAATCGACGATGGCCATCAAGGAAGAGGGCTGCAGCCTCGTTCACGGCGATGGCCATCGGCCGATGGACGGAGGTTGCTCTCCGCCATCAAGGACGGTAGGTATGGCGCCGGCCCCAGCTTTTGCCGTCTCTTGGGCATACACTCCTCGTTTGCGAGGCGAGTTATACCTCACAACGGGGTACGCTCACCATTCTTAAAGCGGCAATGCAAATGTTACTCACTTTGTACCACATGTTCTTGTCATCACGTCGTAATAAAGTCGATGACTGTCATGTGCTTCGCGGAATGGATGGATAGGGTTGGTGCCCATCAATACCGGAGCAAACATGACATGTCACCGCCACGCCACTTATGTTTGACGTGTGTCAATCGTGCGCCGATGGATGTAATGGATTCACAAACTTTGGGATCCTTTGCCAGGTGTTCCTCGGATAGCACGCTGCTACAATTGTCTCGCCTGCAAACCATGGAGCCAAGAGGGCATGAAGGCGGTGACTTTCGCAAGCCTCGCAAGTCAAAGCCGAAAGGGAGGCTGAGGGGGAAGGTGAAGGTAGATGCACAACACCGCACCGCCTTCACCGACCGATGCAAAAGGGAAGGCGGTGGAGGAATCACTTGGTGTTGCGGCGCGGCCGTGATCCGCCGCGAATCGACGATGGCCATCAAGGAAGAGGCCAACCGCCCGAGCTACACTTTTGGCCACATCCGAAGGAGGCGGTTTAAGTTTGAGTCGATTGTTTCGGATAGAAAACTGCGGGGGCTTCACATCCAAGCGCGCCACTATGGCTACACACTCCCATGGGCTTGGGATGCGGTGGCGAGGCATGGAACACCTGCGCCACCGGGTGCACCGCCTTTCACCGCAATGGCGCACGCAACATGGGAGTTGTATAGAGACTTTGAGAGCATGAGCTCAACACTATCCCTCTATGGACGAAGTGCAAATCAAGGAGGTGGACTACACCAAGGCATGGGCTTGGGATGCGGACGGCATGGAACACCTGCCACCGGGTGCACCGCCTTTCACCGCAATGGCGCACGCAACATGGGAGTTGTATAGAGACTTTGAGAGCATGAGCTCTACACTATCCCTTTCTATGGACGAAGTGCAAATCAAGGAGGTGGACTACCAAGGCAGCGCGCGGCCGTCCCGACAATCTTAGATTGCCTTTCAATGCAGCTTCACGCCAATTGCCATTGTCAATCTTTGAAGAAGTTGACATTTGTTTAGCAACAACACATGTTTGCAACGACGCTTAGCGTGGTGTGCCCCAACCGCTAGCTCGCACATGTCCTCCCTTTCAATAGCCGCCACCTATCCGTCGCCGATCGCACGCGAGGAGAGTTTGTGTAGGCCCCGCACATCACATGGTTGCCTCATCCCACGGCCGCTCTCACCGCCGGATGAACTTGGCGCAGAACTGACGCCCCGCATCAACGCGCCGACTCATCGTCCACAAGGTGAATGGAGGACAGTTCTCGCGTTTGGAGCGCGCGTCTGCGCCCGCCATGATGCCCGCATACATACAAGTGCTCGCGAATGGGTGATGAAATAACGGTGGAGATGCGTGGCGGTGGCGTCTTTGCCGTCACCGATTCCTACTTTCCGTCACGAGGGGACACGTGCGCGATGCCACGATTTGCAAATGAGGTTTACATGTATTGTCCATGCCGTCGGTGTGTGGAGACCTCTTCAGCGGATTCCAGACACATCTCAAAACTGCGGGCTCGAACCGTGGCGGTAAGCTGCCTTCACCAACATTGCACTTCCATATTTGCACTAATGTCTGGTTTTGGCGTGGCGGCAAGTTTGGTCATGGGCGATGGCGGTGGCCTTGGGCGTCTCCGCACCCGGACGGAGGAAGCGAGCTCGGTGGAGTATGAAAGGGGCGGCAATGGGACCGACCATAGTGGCGGCTCGGATGGAGCATGGGCGGGCAGGTTGTGAAGACGTACCACATGCACTCACTGGGCGACTTGCTAGAAGCAACGGATCATGCCCTAGCGGAAGGCGAGAGAACCGCTTGTCGGCTGGCGAGGCGCCTTTATACCACTTTGAGGAAGGACTAAAAGCGAAAGAGCTAAGCGCCACACTATTGTTGCTCTGGCAAACCATGTATGACATCGTGGACGTCGCATTGACCCTCTTAAAGCTCTTAAGTGTGGATTTTTGCCGGTTCGAGCGAGCTCGAAGGACATGTACGAGGCCAAGTCAACTGCACCTATTTGGCCCCGGATATGAGAAAATCCATGCTTGTGAGAAAATGCGTTACATTCGGATACGGGGGCAACCATTGCCCAAAGTGTGGGTTCGAGGATGGGTTTGATGAGCAGGCGGATTCCGGAAGGTCCTCCGGCATTTTCCCTTGAAACCCCGGCATGTTTGAATGGCGGAAATAGCACAATTGATGACTTGGTATGTCGGGAGGCGAGAATGGGGACATGTCCATGCCGTCGGTGTGGAGACCTCTTCAGCGGATTCCACACATCTCAAGGCTGCACTGCGGCATGCCTGCCCCGGCGGTAAGGTCTCGCCTTTCCGCACCAACATTCCACTTAATTTGCACTGTCTGATTTCGCGTGGGCCAAGTTTGGTCATGGACGATGGCGGTGGCCTTGAGGCTCCACGGACGGGAAACGAGCTTGGAGTCCCGAAGGGGAGGCGATGGCAATGGGACCGACCATAGTAGCTCCGGGATGAGCATAGAGGAGAACGGTTGTGAAGACGTACCACATGCACTCGGACGACTTGCTAGAAGCAACGATCATGCATGCACGGAACAAGAGAGAACCGCTTGTCGGCGAGACGCCTTTATACCACTTTGAGGGGAAAGAGAGCAGGCTAAGCGCCACACTATTGTTGCTGTCGTGGCAAACCATGTATGACATCAGTGACGTCGCATTAACAGCCCTCTTAAAGCTCTTAAGTGTGGATTTTTTGCCAGTTCCGAACGAGCTACCGAAGGACATGTACGAGGCCAAGTCACTGTTGCACCTATTTGGCCCCAGATATGAGAAAATCCATGCTTGTGAGAAAGACTGCGTTCTGTTCAGGGGCGAGTACGGGGACTGCAACCATTGCCCAAAGTGTGGGACGCCGCGGTTCAGGGAAGGGTTTGATGAACGGGCCGGGAGTCCTCGGAAGGTCCTCCGGCCCTTGAAACCGCGATCAAACGCATGTTTGAATGGCGAAATAGCGATTGATGACTTGGTATGTCGGGAGGCAAAGCGAGAATGGGGACATGTCCATGATGGCGGATACCCGGCATGGAGAGCACTAGATGCGCTTGATGGTTTCGATGAGCCGAGGAACTTGAGGTTAGCATTATCCATGCAGTTCAACCTGCTTTTAGTGTCGCAAACACGTCCATATGGCGGTTTTGGTATTTGTGCACAACATGCCACCGGCCAGACAAAGGACGCATGTCATCATGCCTCGATTGTGCCAGACCGGGATGGTTAAAAATTTCGATGTACATGGCACTCGGTAGATGAACTCAAGAGTTATGGAGGGGTGGACATGGAAGATTTCTCAATGCCGATAAACCATCCTAAGAGGCATTTCGTGTTACGCACGGCTCGCATCATTGCCGATTACCGGGTTGGGGACCCTCACTGGATTGCAAGTGAGAGGGACGCGAGCGTGTGTCGATTGCGGTCGGACCTTGATTCTCGCTATTCCGAGATTTGAAAAGCCCGCTTATGTCGGATCGCTCGGTGGCTACCAATGACAAGGGACGGTGGGAGGATGCGATTGGTTTGATGGATGGCGGACCTCCGATCCAAACCGAGGCCGCCAACGCTCGATGATATTGTGACGGATATGGCACGCAGAGAAGCCGCGACACCTGCAGACGTCCGTCGGGCCGGCAACTTTGGAACTGAATGTCGCCCTTGTTCGTAGTCTCGCCATATTGGCGTCACATGCTTGTGTGGGCGCCAAAGGATGTGATGCACGTGGAAAAAAACAATGCAGAGGCCATATGGCACACGCTGACGGGAGAGCGAGATGACATCGCATCGCGCATGGACATGGAAGCAAGCGGAGGGAAAAGATGGTTGTGGCCTGTAGGTGACGATGGCCAATACCCGCAGGCGCCGTACGTTTTGTCCAAATCAGACTTGAAGACCGTGATTGAGGGCATTAAACGCATCAAGCTGCCCACAGGCTATGGGTCCAACATAGCAGCTAAGGTGGAAAGCGGAAAGTTGGCCATGATCGCACATTATGTTGGAAATCATATTCCCCATCGCCTCCGGGGTGCATAGAGCCGAGTACAAGGCGGTTGTAAAGCTAGGACGCCTTTACGGTGGATTTGCCAATGACGATACCGAGTCGGGACATCCAAGCACAAGAGGCAAGTGAGGGTAATGTGCTCAGAAGCAATTTCCCTAAGATGTTTGATATATCAACCCACCTCATACTACACTTAGTGGACGAGGTGGCCGCTTTGGGCCCGCTCACACTAGGTGGATGTACCCGTGGAGAGATATTTAGGATCCAGGACAAGGCGACAGCGAGACCCGAGTCCAGATAGCGGTGGGGTACATGCGTGAGGAGAGTTTGCATTTCGCATGACATTTCTCGCCGCTATTACGCCACGTGGGAGAAGCATGGACCGCAGATGAACGATGGGGAGAAGGTGCGGTCGGCCGCATACATTATGGATGCCGTGGAGGCGCCAGCGCATACATATGTGTATCACGGAGGTGATGCGCCCGCTGGACATGTACGAGGAAGAAGTTAGGACATACGGTGCAAGGAAGGTCGGCGGACTTTCGCAGGATCCACGGAAGAAGGGCTATGAACGCATGGGATGGGCATCCTGCATGACCCATGAAGTGACCGCAATCATGGATGGCTGCTGCGCAGCGCGGCACATAGTCACATGTGGAACAAAGGCGCCACCTCGAGTGGAGGCGGACAAACGCCGCCGGAGTACAAAGGATAGTGCGGTGTCGGCCGTGCGTACATTATGGATGCCGTGGAGGCGCAGCGCATACATATGTGCTATATCACACGGAGGTGATGCGCCGTTTGGACATGTACGAGGAAGAAGTTAGGACATACGGTGCAAGGGAAGGTCGGCGGACTTTCGGAGCGGATCCACGGAAGAAGGGCTATGAACGCATGGGATGGGCATCCTTGCATGACCCATGAAGTGACCGCAATCATGGATGGCTGCGTTGCAAGCAGTGGCACATAGTCACATGTGGAACAAAGGCGCCACCTCGAGCGGTGGAGGCGGACAAACGCGGAGTACAAAGGATAGTGCGGTGTCAAAGTTTATCATGGGGACGGTGGCGGCGGTGAAGAGGAGCGCCTGCTCTACGGCACATAGAACAAATACTCCGCTGCGGTTCTCGCAGAGTATCAAGCCAATTTTGTTGAAGGTTAGATGGTACGAGTGTCGCCCAGAGGGACAAGGCCATCTACGAAAGTCGTACACGGATTTGATATTGTAAACACGGGAAAGTTTGCGTCTGAGTGCGCTCAATCGATGGTCCGTTTGTGTGGCCATCGCAGTGAATCGCATGCCGCATCCGGAGACGATGGATGGAAGAAGGGCTATGAACGCATGGGATGGGCATCCTGCATGACAAGTGACCGCAATCATGGATTGCGTGCAAGCGGCACATAGTCACATGTGGAACAAAGGCGCCACCTCGTGGAGGCGGACAAACGCCGCCGAGTACAAAGCGGCGGTGCGCAAAGTTTATCATGATCGACAGGGCGGCGACATTGAAGAGGAGCGCCTGCTCTACGGCACATAGAACAAATACTCCGCTGCGTTCTCGCAGAGTATCAAGCCAATTTTGTTGAAGGTTAGATGGTACGAGTGTCGCCCAGAGGGACAAGGCCATCTACGAAAGTCGTACACGGATTTGATATTGTAAACACGGGAAAGTTTGCGTACAGTGCGCTCAATCGATGGTCCGCTTGTGGCCATCGCAGTGAATCGCATGCCGCATCCGGAGATGGCGGATGGTAACATAGGCCGGGCCATCGCTGCCCACACCGCCGGGGATGGAGGGATGAGGAGCGGGGAGGAGGCAGCGTGGCGTGGCCTAGGACGCCGAGGGAGGGGCAACCTTTCCGGAGAAGTGAGCAAAGTAACCAACGCCACACCGCAAAACAACGTTGTCTTTAGTGGCAATATTCGATGAAGACGATTATGGCATCAAGCATTGATGCGCGCTTCGACTGCGCACTAATGGGCAATATACTGTTTTGTCGTAATATAAAACACTAGTCATGGAAGGTGAAGCATAGTGAGGACGTTGATCTCGTAAAACAATAAATGATGACGGCCTACTTTGCAAAACAAAGGCTTTCCATATGAAGAGCTTTGAATTTTGCGGGCGACCTTGGCTTGGCAACCGCAGTGAAGGGCAAGCCAATGCCTTCGATGGCGATGGCGGTGCCCGGCAACGGGCAATGGAGGAAGGCCGCTAACGAGTTTGCGATACGCTAGAGCACCATCGCCGCCGGGCGCCACGGCGCCGCCGACGCCAAACCGTAGGTGGGGAGGATGAGAGGGCAAGCTCGGATCGCTATCTGGCCATCCACCCCACCACCCACTCCGATCCGAGCCGCGCAAGAAGCCACCGTCCCACAAAGGGACATCGAGAGTTGTGGGGAGAGGGAACATGGCAGCCAATGGCGATTTGAGGACATGGAGACGTGGAATATCCGGCCCCGAGGCGGACTTGGAGCATTGCGTCCAACGCAAGGGATGGCGATGTTTTGCTGATGAGGTGGGTGTTCGAGACTAGATTGACAAGAACGTGTTCATCGCATTTGTACACACGTTGATGCAATTTGTTTGCGGACGCTATGGTGCACCTTGGCTTGGCAACCGCAGAAGGGGCAAGCCAATGCCTTGCATGGGATCGGCCGAACGGGCAATGGATGAAGGCGGCCGCCGAGTTTGGAGACATCGATACGCGAGAGCACCAGCCGCGGGGCGTCGCGGCCGCCGACGCCAAACCGTAGGTGGGTGGGGAGGATGAGAGGGCAAGCTCGATCCTCGCCATCCACCCAGCACCTAGCCACTCCGATCCAGCTGCGCGCCAAGAGAAGGCCACCGTCCCACAAAGGGACATCGAGAGTTGTGGGGAGAGGAACATGGCAGAACCAATGGCGATTTGAGGACATGGAGACGTGGAACATCCCCCGAGGCGGACTTGGAGCATGCGTCGCGTTCAACGGGGATGATGATGTTTTGTCAAATGAGGTGGTGGTTCGAGACTAGATTGACAAGAACGTGTTCATCGCATCACACGCTTGATGCAATTTGTTTCGCGGACGCTATGCACCTTGGCTTGGCAACCGCAGAAGGGGCAAGCCAATGCCTTGCATGGGATCGGCCGAACGGGCAATGGATGAAGGCGGCCGCCGAGTTTGGAGACATCGATACGCGAGAGCACCAGCCGCGGGGCGTCGCGGCCGCCGACGCCAAACCGTAGGTGGTGGGGAGGATGAGAGGGCAAGCTCGATCCTCGCCATCCACCCAGCACCTAGCCACTCCGATCCAGCTGCGCGCCAAGAGAAGGCCACCGCCCCACAAAGGGACATCGAGAGTTGTGGGGAGAGTGGAACATGGCAGCGGTACCAATGGCGATTTGAGGACATGGAGACGTGGAACATCCCCCGAGGCGGACTTGGAGCATTGCCGTTCAACGGGGATGATGATGTTTTGTCAAATGAGGTGGTGGTTCGAGACTAGATTGACAAGAACGTGTTCATCGCAGTAGACACGTTGATGCAATTTGTTTCGCTGGACGCTTGCGTGCACCTTGGCATGCCGGGCACTGCTCATGGAGGACATATGGAGGCAGCCCATGGCAACACGGGAGGTGGTGGCGATCGCAGACGCACCGAGGCGTGGGGGCCGGGGTCCTGTGCGGACAAACGCGCACGCACAAGAATCGGATGAGGAATGGCGACGGCGGTGGGGAGGTGAATTGACAAGGGGAGGTGAACCGGATGCGATGGAGTGGTGTGAGGTGGACAACGATGCGGTGCCTTGATAAAAGGAATGGCGTGAAATGGCTGAAGGAGGCAATGCAAAAGCAAAGGACAGGAAGGGAAGGAATCCGATGTTGTTCGGGGTCGACCAAGCAGGCACTAAGAACTGGAAACTGTGCGACAAAGGTTGTGAATGAACCGGGGAACATGGCAAGATGGCGCGACGCCCGAGAGGGAGAAGGACGTTAGTGAAATCGTGTCGAAGCCTTCCCGACCGGTGGTAAAGTCCAGCATAAGCCGACACTTCGCAGATGACTCGCACGCAACTCGTGTGTGGAGGCCGCAAAAGCGCATTAGAGGAGGGAGCAGGAGGGAGGAGCGAAGCCGAGCATGGTGGACGAGGAAGAGTGGGAAGATGCCTTGCGCTCGGATGCAACGAAGGGAAGTTTGAGCCATCAAGTATGAACTTGCAAAGAGGCGGCCAAAACGGAGATGGGGCCAAACCCTTGGGGAAAGGGAGGGCGTGGATGGGTGGTTCTTTGAGAAGAAGCATGGTAGGTACCCAACAAGAGGAGGCTGAATATCAAGAGGACGATCTCCATGCAACCTCGTGCTCGCGATAAGGGCGGTCTGCCCGAGTTCACTGGTAAGACATGGAATACATGAAAACACCCCGAGTTCGTTCGGCTGGAGAACAAGGGAGATGACTATTTTGTTGAACGACATGGAATTGGAGATGGATCCAGATCCGTGGCATTCCGAGACGAAGGATGGAAGATGGGAGCATGGACGAGGTGGTGGTGTGGATGTGGGGATAACTAGGAGAGGAGTAGAATGCATTGGGGAGAGAGAGACATCAAAAAGGAATGGAGGGAGGGGCTTGGTGAACCATGAAGGTGGGATGGTGATGGGGAAACAGTGCAGAGGCTATCACGAGCAATGACATCGTGGTGCCGACGACACCACGATCACCCGAAGGTGATGGACCATGCATGCCCGGTGATAGTGTGAATGAAGAGTGAGAAGATGTGTAGGGAGAGGCGCGCCGAACGGACTCGAATTGGGGGTGCCCACACCGCTTGCCATGGCCGTGGAAGGGAGGACTTGAATCACCGAGTGGCCATGCCGGTCAAAGGAGGGTGTGTCAAGAGGGCAGCATGGTAAAGGGCGTGTGTTGGGAGGGTGCCCATCGCCAGTGACGGCGTAATCGCACATTGTGGACGGAGATGGGGTCGAGGGAGTGACCGACATGAGGGATGGAATTGAGGGCGGATGAGATTTCAGGGGAGGCAATTGTGTCACCAAAGAAGGAACATGCATGGTCCGTTGCGAACAAATGGGGTGGGAGTGGGAGGATCGGAGGATCGAGGAGAGGCGGGTCCGCAAGCCATGGTCGTGGTGGGGGCCAAAAGGCGTGGCAGCCCATGAGGGAATTGTCGAGGGGAGGGAGAAAGAGGCACGGCAAAGGGGTACATGATGGCGATGCAAAACAAAGGCGCAGAGGATGAGGGGCGACATTGAGGGCGTGCCTAACTTGCGCGACACATACCGCACACTCCGATGAAAGCATGGACCTCCACATGGGCCCCATTGGAGGCTACGCCACCGTGACAAAGGTGGAGGCCGAAAGAGGAAAGCGGGGAGGTGTGGAGGCATCGAGCGGGGCCGTGTGACGGGGGGGCAGCCACAGGAAAGAGCGAGGATGGAAGGAGCGATGTGGCAAGAGGTACATAAGAAAACCGGATGCGTGGGAAGGTAAGCAATTGAAGGTCGCAGTAACTATATGCTGGACATGTAATCAAGGGCATGCTATGCGCGTGCGTGCAGAGGGTGGAAGGGAGGTGGATGTGGAGGCAATGCAAAAGCAAAGGAGGGAGGGCGGCAACCCGTGCGGTGGTCCCGCCGCGCACGACAAGAATCGGATGAGGAATGGCGACAATTCGCGGTGGGGAGGTGATGACAAGGGGAGGGTGTGCAACCGGATGCGATGGAGTGGTTTGTGAGGTGGACAACGATGCCGTGATAAATTGATAAAAGGCATGGCGTGAAATGGTGAAGAGGCCTTGCAAAAGCAAAGGAGGGAAGGGAAGGAATCCGATGTTGTTCGGGGTCCGGGAGGCACAAGACTGAAACTAGTGAGGACAAAGGTTGTGAATGAACTGGGGTACATGGCAAGATGGCGCGACGCCCGAGAGGGAGAAGGCACGTTAGTGAAATCGGCCTTCCCGACCGGTGGTAAAGTCCATAAGCCGACACTTCTCGCAGATGACTCGCACGCAACTCGATGTGGAGGCCGCAAAGGCGCGCATTAGAGGAAAGGGAGGGAGGGGAGGAGGAAGAAGCCGAGCATGGTGGACGAGGAAGAGTGATGCTCGGGCGGATGGAGCTGAAACGGAAGTTTGAGCCATCAAGTATGAACTTGCAAAAAGAGAGGCTGGCCAAAACGGTGATGGGGCCAAACCCTTGGGGAAAGGGAGGGCGTGGATGGGTGGTTCGGTTTGAGAAGAAGCATGGTAGGTACCCAAATCAAGAGGAGGCAAATATGGAGGTCAAGAGGACGATCTCCATGCAACCTCTGTGGGCGGTTCAGCGAAGGCGGGTCTCGTCGGAGTTCTGGGTAAGACATGGAATACATGAAAACACCCCGAGGTTCAAAGGCTATTGCCGGAGAACAAGGGAAATGACTATTTTGTTGAATGACATGGAATTGGAGATGGATCCAGATCCGTGGCATTCCGAGACGAAGGATGGAAGAGGGGAGCACTGGTGGACGAGGTGGTGGTGTGGATGGGGATAACTAGGAGGAGAGAGTAGATGCTTTGGGGAGATCAAAGAGACATCAAAGGAATGGAAGGGAGGGCGGGCTTGGTGAACCATGAAGGTGGGATGGTGATGGGGAAACAGTGCGGCGGGGAGGCTATCACGAGCAATGACATCGTGCCGACGACACCACGATCACCCGAAGGTGATGGACCATGCCCGGTGATAGTGTGAATGAAGAGAAGATGTGTAGGGAGAGGCGCGCCACGAACGACTCGGAATTGGGGGTGCCCACATCACAAGTTTGCCATGGCCGTGGGAAGGGAGGACTTGGTAATCACCGAGTGGCTAGGCCGGTTAACGAAAGGAGGGTGTCAAGAGGGCAGCCGGTAAAGGGCGTGGTGCCCACATCGCCAGTGACGGCGTAATCGCACATTGTGGACGGAGATGGGGTCGAGGGAGTGACGAGGGCCGTGAAAGACATGAGGGATGGAATTGGAGGGCGGATGCATCAGCAATGGAGGCAATTGTGTCGTCACCAAAGGGAACATGGGGTCGCCAGGCTGAACAAATGGGGTGGGAGTGGGAGGATCGGGTGGAGGATCGAGGAGGACCGGGTCCGCAAGCCATGGTCGTGGTGGGCGCCGCGCACGACAAGAATCGGATGAGGAATGGCGACGCAGGCGGGGGAGGTGATGACAAGGGGAGGAGGTGTGAATTGACAAGCGAGGGGAGCGCACCGGATGCGATGGAGTGGTGTGAGGTGGACAACGATGCCGGTGATGCCTTGATAAAAGGCATGGCGTGAAATGGCTGAAGAGGCCTTGCAAAAACAAAGGAGGGAGGGAATGGAATCCGATGTTGTTCGGGGGTCTAACCGAAGCTAGGCACGAAGAACTGTTGAAACTAGTGCGGACAAAGGTTGTGAATGAACTGGGGTACATGGCAAGATGGCGCGACGTTCCGAGAGGGGAAAAGGCACGGTTAGTGAAATCGGTGTCTGACGCCTTCCCCGACCTGGTGGTAAAGTCGAGCATAAGCCGACACTTCTCGCAGATGACTCGCACGCGCAACTCGTGGAGGCCGCAAAGGCGGCATTAGAGGAAAGGGAGGAGGGAGGAGCGGGAAGAAGCCGAGCATGGTGGACGAGGAGTGGGAAGATGTTGCCTGGCGGATGCTGAAGAGAACGGAAGTTTGAGCCATCAAGTATGAACTTGCAGAAAAGAGGCTGGCCAAAACGGAGGGGGGCCAAACCCTTGGGGAAAGGGAGGGCGTGGATGGGTGGTTCTTTGAGAAGAAGCATGGTAGGTACCCAACAAGAGGAGGCTGAATTTGGGAGGTCAAGAGGACGATCTCCATGCAACCTGGGCGGTTCGCGATAAGGGCGGTCCGTCGGAGTTCCTACAAGTAAGACATGGAATACATGAAAACACCCCGAGGTTCAAAGCTAGCCGTGGAGAACAAGGGAAATGACTATTTTGTTGAATGACATGGAATTGGAGATGGATCCAGATCCGTGGCATTTAGACGAAGGATGGAAGGGAGGAGGGTGGAAGGGAGGTGGTGGTGGATGTGGGGATAACTAGGAGGACGGAGTAGATTGCTTTGGGGAGATCGGAGAGACATCAAAGGAATGGAGGGAGGGGCTTGGTGAACCATGAAGGTGGGATGGTGCAGGGGAAACAGTGCAGAGGCTATCACGAGCAATGACATCGTGGTGCCGACGACACCACGATCACCCGAAGGTGATGGACCATGCATGCCTGGTGATAGTGTGAATGAAGAGTGAGAAGATGTGTAGGGAGAGGCTATGAGCAATGACATCGTGGTGCCGACGACACCACGATCACCCGATGGTGATGGACCATGCATGCCGGTGATAGTGTGAATGAAGAGTGTGAGAAGATGTGTAGGGAGAGGGGCCGTAACGGACACGAATTGGGGGTGCCTGCTGCCGCCATGGCGTGGGGAGGAGGACTTGGTATCACCAGGGCATGCTCACGAAGGAGGGTGTGTCAAGAGGGCAGCATGGTAAAGGGCGTGTGTTGGGGGTGCCCATCGCCAGTGACGGCGTAATCGCACATTGTGGACGGAGATGGGGTCGAGGGAGTGACGAGGGCCGTGAACATGAGGGATGGAATTGGAGGGCGGATGAGATTCAGCAGGGAGGCCTGTGTCGTCACCAAAGAAGGAACATGCATGGGTCCAGCGTGGGCTGCGAACAAAACGGGGTGGGAGTGGGAGGATCGGGTGGCGGATCGAGGAGAGGACCGGGTCCGCAAGCAGAAGCCATGGTCGTGGTGGGGGCCAAAAGGCGCGTGGCAGCCATGAGGGAATTGTCGAGGGGGAGGGAGAAAGAGGCAAAGGGGGTACATGCGATGACGATGCCGAAAACAACAGTGGCGCAGAGGATGAGGCAGCGGACGAAATTGAGGGCGTGCCTAACTTCGTGCCAGACACATACCTGGCACACTCCGACGCTGAAAGCATGGACCTCCACAGCGGGGCCCCATTGGAGGCTACGCCACGTGACAAAGGGTGGAGGCCGAAGAGGAAAGCGGGGAGGTGGAGGCATCGAGCGGGCCGGGTGGCGTGGCAGCGGCGCCAGAAAGAGCGAGGATGGAAGGAGCGATGGGCAAGAGGTACATAAGAAAACCGGATGCGTGGGAAGGTAAGCAATTGAAGGTCTAGCACACTATATGCTGGACATGTATCAAGGGCATGCTGCGATGTGTGTGGGTGCGTGCAGAGGGGAAGGGAGGTGGATGCGATGGAAAGGGAAAGCGGTCGCGGACGAACGCAAGAGGAAGGGAGGAAGAAAATCGCAAAAGGGGTACATGATGGCGCGATGGCGACAACAAAGGGCGCAGAGGATGAGGCAATGGACGACATTGAGGGCGTGCCTAACTGCAGACACATACCTGGCACACTCCGACGCCGAAAGCATGGACCTCCACTGGGCCCCATTGGAGGCTACGCCACTGACAAAGGTGGAGGCCGAAAGAGGAAAGCGGGGAGGTGGTGGAGGCATCGAGGGCCGGGCACGAGCGGCGCCACAGCGAAAGAGCGAGGATGGAAGGAGGATGTGGCAAGAGGTACATAAGAAAACCGGATGCGTGGGAAGGTAAGCAATTGAAGGTCGCCAGCACACTATATGCTGGACATGTAATCAAGGGCATGCTGCGATGTATGTGCTGTGGGTGCGTGCAGGGTGGAAGGGAGATGGATGCGATGGAAAGGGAAGCCGGGTCGCGAAACGCAAGAGGAAGGGAGGAAGAAAATCGCAAAGCAGGGGTTGTAGGAGGTTTCCTTCTCATGCATACGATGAGGAGTAGGAAATTAGAAATGATGAAGCGCCATGTATGGAGCCAAAGAACCCTGGCCAAGCAGCAAAATCATAGGCGTAAGGACAAACTAGTAAATGCGATAAGAAGGGCTGGGTGGCAAGAAGCCGATGGGCATGGGGACAAGCCGCACGTAACGCCCGCTAGAGAAGGTAGGTTGCGCGACACCGGATAGACAAAAATAGGCTGGGTGAAATGTGGGATGTATGTATCCGCATGTGTGTGAATGATGAATACAAAGTATAGTATCCCGGACGTGTACAATTTATGCGTTATCGGTGACGATAATGTTTTATACAAAGTGAAATATAACCGTATGTCATGAAATTATCGATATTACCAATACCAGTATTCTACGAAACCTGTATGCGTACATGTATTTATTTATATGTATTCATACGAGGTAATAAGGGAAACCAAGTATTTCATATGGTAAATGTAGTAAAGGAGGAAGGTAGATGGGGAGGAGGTTCAAGCCTCCAAAAGTGTTACAAGACTTTTCTTGTAACACTTTATATGTTGCAACTGTTGCAATCTTGAGAGAGGACAAAAGCGACTCTCACTTCATCTCAACAAAATTGCAACTCCCTTGCAACATGGTTGCAACAAACACTCCGGTTTGGTTTCCAAGCCAAAGTGTAACAAGCGGCCCAAAAAGTGTTACACGACCCCAAAATTGCAACATAAGTGTTACATCCAGGGGTCCAAATCTTAACATAAAGTGTAACATAGGCTGCCTTTTCTAGTAGGGCAACACTACCGAGAGCTTGGACAAATGATTGAGTCTTTGTGGACAGTGTGGCATCAACGGCTTTCTCCTTTAATTTTCTGCGCTTAATCCTCTCTGTTGTCCATTGTTGGGGATCTGCTGGATCTTCTGTGGGCTCACTTGCAACATCTGGTTGAGAACGGGAGCCTGACTTTGTAGGTATCGATGAGCAACTTGAAGTACCCGGAGTCTACAAAAAATTGGAGTCGACAATCGTATCATATGGAGGGTCAACAGCTGAGTTCACAACCACCATCTAGGCCGCAATGGTTTCATACAATTCCTGATTGAAGTCCACAGGCAGTTTTTTATCTTTTTTGTCTGATGAAGTCATTCTCCAATAGTCCGAGTGATCACTTCGCATTCCATGCCGACTGTAGTCAGAAATCTTCTTCCACTATTGCCTTAACAGCTCCCACTTGGATCTGCACTAATCAGGGGAAGCATTGATGCCATGCTTCACACAATAAGTGGCTACTGCATCCCACCTCACCGTTGCGGACTTCATCTTCTCCTTTACGCCACCAAATGCCCGTTTCTCCTCTTCGATTCTCACAGCTGCCTGAAGCACAAGACAATCGTTGTTTTTCCAAGACATTCGCGTTGGTGGAGGTAGAGGCAATGGAGCGAAGGGAAGAGGAGGTCTATGTGGAACTACAGAAGGCAATGGAGATCTCTCAGCAGCTGCGTGACAGCCTCAACGCGCGACAATCTCTGCTACGAAGAAGAAACAACGTGGTCGCTCCACAAAGTGACCGGATGTGCTGGTGAAGGGCACTGCCGATTGCCCGTAACGGCACCAAATGTTGGCGCGAAAAGCGCAAAGGAGGGGAGGGGAGGGCCAAAACGAAGTTGGGAATCTTTCCTCCCACCAAAAGCGGAATATACTATTTTTAGTAGTTTTGGTTTTGTTTCGGGCGCATGGAAAGCGACGCTAACCCTGCGCGATCGCTCAAAATGCATATGGAAATCTAGGGTGCCATTAAAAACGGAAATTACTGTTTTAGAGCAAAACTATCCATTTTTAGAGCAATTTTTAAAGCAGAACTACCCGCAGAACTGCCTGTTTTTAGCAAACTTAAGCCACATGACAAGCGGCTCTTTAGACAACACTTACATTTAATTGCTGAAATACGATTTTTGAAGTGAGGTTTCAGCTCTCGCTGTTGCTCACCCTGAGGCCCGGTGTCGCCCTCACGCCGAGCCTCCCCAAGCTGGCCGTCGCGTCCGCGTAGACCGCGAGCCCGTCGCCATGTACGCGGTCTCACACGTACTCGGTCGCTTGCGCGGTACACTGTTTGCGACGACACTGCACAGACGTAGCAGCTCGTTCGGAAGCCCCTGCGTAGACGCAGCAAGGGATTCTTCCTGCAAGGGCGAGCGGGAGGGCGACGGCGGGCTGACAATCGGGCCGTCACCGGGCTCTACCCAGGTTATCGTCCCCCTGTGGCCACCCTGTTTGTGAGGGCAGCGGACGACGGGACGCACCCAGCCAGCGACGGGTTATAGCTGGAGTGGCGCTCCATAGCGAAGACGGCACCGGACCCCCCCAACATACTCCCTTTTTTTCTCGGCTCCGTTGCAAGGTGGGCCACCTGAATGCTGCGCTCCTTGCCCTTCCGGAACCCCTGATACAAGAAATTTGCCTGCCCCCCTCTACCCGTGCAATACGCTGCTCTTTACAATTGGAACTGTGAGCATAAAAATATGTGAGCAGGGGCAGCTTACAGAGGCTGTGGAGGCTCTGGGTGGTTTGGTACAGGCGAAATTTCTTATTTCTCACTCGTTGCTTCCTACAGTCCTAACCAAATGTGTGAGGGATGTGGTCCTGGGTCGCCGTGTCCATGCTCTTATTGTGTAAAAAAAGGTATGAGGCGGACATGTTTTGGGCAACCTCACCTTGCGGATGTATGCTTCTCATTTTTAGAATGGTTGCTAATCCAGATGCTTTCACGTGGTTTGCCATCATTTTGGCGCATGTTATGGATGGACAACATAGGCAGGCCATGTTCTGGGATTTCGTTTTTGCAACACTCCAAAGTCACTTAATTTCTGCAAGACTCAAGGTCTCTCTATGCACCTGCAACATGCGCCCAGCAGGCAGGGCAGGCTCCTCCTCCTCCCCTCCTCTCCATCTCCCCCGCTCATCTAACTTCTGTACTCCCCCTGTCCAGTACTGATGGCGAGATGCCAAGGACCAGTCTGGCACAGGCATGAGCTAAGTTGCCCTTCTCCTCCTCCTTCCCTCTTCTCTCCATCTCCCCCTGATCATCTAATTTTGTCCTTTGCCCTCTTTCCCCTCCGTCCAGTACTAGTGGACCTCCTCTCAATTGGAGGCCCGATGGAATCGGGTCAAGATGTCTCATGAGCGCGACAGAATGCAGCACATCGGCTCTCTGACACGCGATCCCGAACGCAGCACAGCGACTATCTGAAATGCGTGCCCGGCCTCGGCAAACCACTCAGAATTGCAATACCTACATAAAACTGTAGGATACGTTTTGGACAAGACTTTCGGAGTTCCAAGCACGGAACAATTACTGTAAGCACCATTGGTCCTCCTTTCGGGAGGGCGCGCCCGGACTCCCGCGAGCGGGTTCTCCCTCGAGCGAGTTTCCGCTCACTCTCTTTCCTCCCCATACGCCACTTTCCTCATTGTATGTATTGCTTCAACAAGAAGCAAACGAAGGTACCAACAACAAGCCCTGTACACGGCTAGCCAAGCTCCCTCTTTCTAAGGGGATTGCTAGCAATTGGAATAACGGCAACCCTTCGATGTTCAGCATCCAGCGCCAGGGATGTTTTATCCTGGCGCTCTCATGTAGCAATCTGTTACAATCAAGCACAGTTCGGCACCTGGTGTGACGAAGAAATGGTTGTCGCTTTTACTGCATGACAAGGTGCATGACGTCCTGTTGTGGCAATAACCTCAGCGGACAATCGGAAGAGAGCAAAACATACCTCATCCTACCCATATCTCCCTCCCTCCGCCTCTGGAGTGCAGCTTGCCTTCCATGGGGAGGAGCGATTCCCTACTTCCACACTCACAACGCACGGTGAGCTGCTGGCAGAGGCGACATGCTCACCAACACTCATTCCTCGCAGTAAGGCAAGGCCGCAAACCCTATTCGAAATGAAAAGACTGACGCCCGTGCCGGTAGCCAGCGATGTACAACAAGGGCGGAAAGTGGCGTACGCGGGGATGGAAAGAGAGAGGGGAGAAGCTGGTGACATGGACCACCATGCCAAGGAGGTGGCGGGTCCTACGTCTGGCCAGCCGATCTGCTCCCTCTAGCGTGTCCCGCTATGTACATATGTACATAGAAGTATGTACTTAAACAGAAATGCACGTGTTTGTAGATGCTAACATTATTATGGAAAGATTTGCTTAGCGAGTCGGAAGCAAATCTGGTGACTGCGACCTTGGATGGCTTGGATGGGCTGTGCTGTGACTCCTTTCAATCCCCCTCGATCCGGACCAGCACGCATTGCTGTGCTGAAGCCAGCAGGCGGATGGCTATGGCAGCTTCGTCAGGGCCCCCGCGGCCATTCTTCTTCTTCTTCTTGCTGCTTCTCCTGTGTCCGCTGGCATCTGCGTCCGCTTCCCTTTGTACCGCTCCGCTTCCGGTAATGAAGCTGACGGAATCACCTGCCGCGTTGATCCGAGGATAAAAGTTGTTGCCATGTTTGCATTGGCGTGATGTTGCTGGCGTGATTTGAAGAAGCTTATCAGATGCATTTTTGGGATTCGGTTTGCTGTTCTTTTTGTCCGTTCAGCGCTTGCAAAGGGGACGTGTTGCGGCCACTCTCCCTTGCGAGCGTGGATTTGACTGAGGATTGAACGGATCCAAGCGGCAGAAAATGTAGATCGATCTTAGCTGAATTGTTCGTTCCTGTATCCAGTACGCGTTTCCACCCACTTCACGCTGAGCTCCGATTCCATTGCAGGAGGACTATTCCCACCGGCGAGAATCTGCCAAGAGATGGTATCTGGAGAGGACAAAGCGTCGGACGCTCGGAAATTGGGGGTTAAGGAGCTGGTCAAGCCTCAACAAAATCAAGCTGCCTCCCTCCGCATTTAGCGAAGACTCGTCCCTGGAAGAGGTCAGCTACAGCTGATTTTAATGAGCTCCTGGAGTGAAAGTGCTGAAGCGTGCCCAAGGTTTTGGACGTGACGTCCTTCCCTTGAGGTGCAGTTTATCCAATGGTCTCACAGGAGAGCAGGAGGAGACAATGGCGCTCCACGGAAGTTCTTTCTCCGTTCAATCGAGACACCTTGGTGCCCCCCTGGTGGACTACAAAAGGACAGCTTTTGTCACTTGGGCTCTTTCGCTGCAGAAGACATGGGGAAGGAAGAGACAATCGCGGAGTTTCCTGTCCGTCATCGCTTGAATTTCTTTGGGAGCGATTAATCAGTCTGTAGTTTTCTTTCAGCATTGTCTGATACCATCCTTGCCATGCAGCTGGCATCCTGTATCTCTGATGTTCTGGAAGTCGAGGACCCTAAGTCACTTGTGGGAGCACCGTGGGAAATACGGCTCGCCACCAAGCTGCTTCGCGAACGGTATTTTAATGTCGCGGAGTTGCCGCCCAACCTACCTCCCTGTTTGATTGTTTCAAGACACACATGTGGCACGTAAACATGTATGCAGGGCTAGAGAAGCATCGCAATGGGCTCCATTTATCAAGTTATTGCCAAGCTATTTCCCACTACCTTTGTTTTTCTCAAATCTGGTACGCTATTTTGACAGACTTGAACCTTAGCGTAGAGGCAGCTGGTCTAAGATTCTGTCAAGGTTCTCACTTTCTACGGAACAAATATTGCCAGGAGCTGAACAACATTGAAGATCAATTTGTAATCGAGGAGGTACATGCGATGAGAAAGTTTGCTCAGTCTGCATATCAAGTGTTGCATGAAGATGACATACCAGGGGTGAAGTTTAATGAATTTGGTATGATGTGTGTGTCTAGTTCCCTGTTAAGGTTTAGTCTCGGAAGTTTTTGGAATCCTCTGTCACGGTAGTGTGGGAGCTGTGTGTTGTTAGCTGGTACTTGCTGCATGACGCTTGCATTAACTCTTGTATTAAAGTCCCTATTTGCATGTGTTCCAGTCTGGGCACTCTCTGTTGTCTACAGCTCGGCTTGCAAGGTGGAAATAGCTCATGGACCTGTGCATCTTATCCTACCATTTCTTAGCTCTCCTGGTGGTGAAGCTCAAGGTATTGTCTGCAGTGTCTTCTAACGATTTTTTATTGACCACTCTTTAAATTGAGGACTTCTGCAATCATCCAAACACTCAACCCCCTCTCCTTCATCTCCATGCAGTGAATCCTGATTATCTTCCTGGCAAGGTCCTTCTCAGGACGAATGGAGGAGTAGAGGAAGGAATGCCCCTTTCCCTGAGCACCTCTGTGAGATCCACAGCAGCTGAGCTAGTCTTCCGTGGTGAGCTTCTCTGGTGGTCTAGTTTGTGACAAAGGTATCTCTCCGTTGGAAGCTGTGTTTTGTTGTCTGACATTGGGCTTCTGGCAGGTTCTGTACCGAAAGACAATCCACACAATGAAGTATGTATTTTTCAGGACTTGAAGGTACCGTACCGTCTGTGAAGCTTGTAAACCCTTGCTTTCTGCTGGGGAGAATTCTGTTTTCTCCTTATTCATGCAAGTTTCTCTTGTCCTTCACTTCGGCAGGAACTGGTGGATTGGTACATTGAAACCGATGACAGTCTGAACAGCAATAAGTATTTGACCCTCACAGTAGTTCAAGATGTGATTGGGGCAGTGAAATCAGAGTTGCATCTGAACAGGACACGAACTGAGTCGATGGATGGCTTTGCCATAAGGGCAGATGGCTCTGTCAATCCTCGTATGCTATGTACATTTGCAGCTTTGTCTTTTGCCAAGAACCTGATTGATCTCTCAAGTGAGAGTCAGGTGGGCTTTGATGGGGTGGCAATTGGTGACTTAGCTGGCAGAGAAGGCATAGAATGGAACTCAAGACTTCAGGAGTTGACAAAAGCGTGTGTAGCTCTCAGTACCAGCATACCCCAAGGCTGCCACCGCTTTCCATCACAAGATAGACATGTGAAAGATGCTCTTCTGGTTGCCATGGCAGCTATTCAAGGGCGGCTTCAATTTTTGCTGGACTCCTACCCAACCAGTTTGGGAGAGGACTATCTCATGCTTGCAGCAGCGTCATGGGAAGGTTATGCAGGGATTGGCACATCTCAAGCTTGTCCAACATGCAGATGGCAGATTGAGCAACTTGGTCAAAATGACTACCTGGCAGTGAACTTTCGGACAACCAAAAAACTTCTCTTGCTGCAGATGGTTTCCCAGCTGTCCTGCGGGTCGAGTGTTTCTGAGGACACTGAGCTCTGGTCTCCTCCCGATGATGTCGAGACAGAGAGCGAAAATGTTCAAGAGGTAAGCAGAAAGTCTTGAAGTCCTGTTCAGTTTTGCTGCTTTGTCATACTAATCAAGTTCTTCGATTGTGATTAATGTACATCCAGGGGTCTGGACAGAGCTAAAAGAGACATTTATTAATCTCTTACATTTTGAACAGTTCTTGAGCTGGTGTGAAGAACATAATTTTACTATCTCGAAAAAGCTGGCCATTGTGGACATCAATGTGGAGGGAAAGCGAGAGGGAATCACTGATGAAAACAGGAAAGTGCGAGGAGTTGTTGCTGTTGAGGATATCTCACAGGGTGACACATTATCGTCTTTACCTGTGAGCCATCATCCTATTTGCTGTGCCAGATAGGCAGAATGAGTTTTTGCGAGATGTGTAAGATCCTTGGCAGAGTGCTGCTTCAATACAGAACAGCTGCCTCTGACGTCTCTGCTGATTCTCGTTATCGCTGATAGCTCTCCATTTGTCTCGTGTGGCAGCTGAACATGGGGCTGTATGACAAGGAGTCAATGCATGTGCTTGATGGTTGGGATCGGGCGGCAGCTCGACTCCTTCAAGAAAGGTTGTCTTCCTGTGACCCCTAACCGTTTTGAGGGCTGGTAGGGCTTTTGGTCGAACCGGTGTTAACTGTGGTTGCCATGTGCTTCAGGGCTCTAGGCGAGTCCTCAAGATGGGCTCCATATATCAGAGCCCTACCATCAAGAGTGCCAACACCGATCAACTTGAAATCAAATGTACCAATTGTGTATGCCTGAAATATAGTGTCATAAGCTTTCTTCATTCTTCTCATCTTCCCTTTGGCGACATGACCTGGTGTCCTGTTCATGTTTCAGGAACTACATGAAGTGCAATGGTGGCCACTCTTACGAGAACTTGTGCAGGTTCGCAAGTCAATAAAGGAGAGCTACGCTCTGCTGGACGATGAAGTAACTGCATGGTCGACCTTCGAGGAGTTCCGTAAGCATTTTTGACGTCCTTGTTACTCTCAATTCAGTGACCGGTGACAGTTTCTAGAGCCTACTGAAGCATCCCGATTTAATGTACTGTTGTTGTAGGGTGGGCTGCCACAATTGTTCACAGTCGTGCGTTCACACTCCCCGTTACTGATGATGAGGAGTATGCTCCCTATGTGCTAATGCCATTCATGGACATGATCAACCATCACTATCACTACCAGGTCCGAGTTTAGAATTTATTCCAAATGTGCCACTGCAATGTAAACTATCAAACTAAAGCTACTTGCGGAGAGGGTTGCAGGCAGACTGGTCGTCTGAACCGGCTTGGCATGGTAAGCTCGATATAGTTGCCAGACGACATATGAGGAAGGGAGAGCAGCTTTTCGCATCGTTTGGACCAAGATCAAATGACAATCTGTTTCTCTACTACGGTAACTGATACTTGTTTGTTGCACCAATGGTCGTTTACGCGGTAGTGGAAATGATTAGTGAGTACTTCCTATCGGTTTTTGCTTTTCCAGGTTTTGTGCTTGAAGATAATCCTTGGGACACGGCTCAAATCTTTCCGTCTTTTGAGGTAGGTACAACATGACATCAGACAAGATAAGAGGAGGCCCGCTCGGTCCTTGGTAGTTAGAGAGTGGTCGGTCTGTTCCTTGTAGGTCTGAAAAGGGAATGCACGGCCGAAATCGTATCTTGCAGGAGAGCGTAAGATGGTTTTTGCAGCTTTGGAGTACGAGTTGTGGACAAGGGCTCAAGAGTCAACCCGCATCGAACACATGCAGCGGGCAACAATGGCTTATGATCTGGCTAAAAGTGAGTCAAACACTGGATAGCATAGGTGACGGTTCTTCAGGACAGAGCAAGGAATGGGTGCACCTTATCAATCATTGGGCAGACTTTGGATTCCAATTTCTGCCATATAGTCCGTCTCCATCGATCTATACCAGGGGTATAATAGACCCCAGCCTTCTGGGTGCACTTACAGCTGTTGCGGAGTCCACCTTTACCCCAACGGTTGTTGAGGATTACTCCTTGGGAGATATTTCGGTGGCCTTGAGAACCTTCTTCAGCTGCCTCAGGGAGAACAAGCCTGTGGAGAGTGTAGCGGAATGGACACGTTGCACCGTCCAGTTAGTTCCAGTGTTTTCAACAAGTGACCCTGCGCAGAGGCCCAAGCTCATCGCAGAGACATCAATCGCTGCTCGGTGCTTGCAGGTACTCCAGTCCATGCCCTCGACGATAGAGGAAGATGAACGACTGCTGGAGGGAGATTGTGTGTCAGGCTTGGATTGTGAGAGCTCACATGCCAAGCTTCTTCAACTGACAACGAGGTACAGATACATGAAGAAACTCCTCCTACAGGGGACCATTAACAGGCTGCTAGGTGACTCGCCTAGCAACCTGTTCTAGCTAAAGCTGAAGTCTCTGGGGTGAGACGGTTTCTTTCTTTGGATGCAAACAACTAGCGTCTTGTAAATTAAGTCTGTGAAGAACGTGTACCGTTGTCAGTTCAAATAGTTTAAATATCTTGAGGAGAACAATCCCGCTCAATTCATTCTCCGACATTGCAGTTTAAAGATTATCAGCCCCCTCTTAACAAAACCCAGTAGTTGGCAGAAAACAGTTCTGTGAAAATGTAAGTACTGGCTGAGGACCGTCTTAGAACGAGGAATCCTAAGCAACACGCTGAGAGACCTCCTGTACAAAATCCTACATGATGAACAAGCTATCCAGAGGGTGGTTCCGTGCCGTCATGGAGAGCACAACAAACTGTGGCCTTGAGATGGCCGTGATAGGTCCGTATAGCCTCCCCTGTTTGTATCTCCCAGAGCCTGGCTGTTGCGTCAGATGACGCTGATAACCAAACAGCAAAGAATCAAAACGTCGAGACTGGAGAGTTGATCTTGCAAAATTGGTGGATTAAACTTTCCTTTCAAGACGACGTAAATACCTGTGACAAGGAAAGCGCCATCGACCGAGAAGACACAATCCCAGACCCACCTTTGATGACCTGCAAACAGAGCTAGATAAGGCACCATTGAGGAATTGTGAAAGACGTTGCCTGCTCGCTGATGGAAAACCCCAAACGAGACAACCTTACCCTCTAGTGTGCGCTCCAGTTTGAACCCTTCAACATTCCAAATCTTCACGGTCTTGTCAGAAGATGTTGTAGCTAGGTAGCTACGGATGAGTTCAGCCAGTTTGGTCAGTGGTGATCAGCAACACTGACAGATTCACCAGGAAATCCCGAAATGCAGGTAGGGAGGCACACCGGTTTGACTCGCAGTATTCCGGTGACAGAAGACACTTCAGAATGTAGGAGTTGTGCGCCTGGAGCTTTTGTAGCGGCTCAAAATGAGTCATCATCTGCAGGAGAGCCGTGGCAATTTTGTCATTTACTTTAGCCAAGGTGGATTCTGGGAGACAGAGGGAGAAAGTGGTAGATGACGAAGACCAAGCTACTTGCTGACCTGATTGCCACGTAAAAGGCTCCATACATAGCATACACCACTGTTATTAGCTGCAACAACCAAGCTGCCATCCCACATCACTGTTAAGGACCTAACAGCAGTGTCCACCTCTGGTACCTGGTAAACACAGACCGTTAATCACATTAACCCACCCAGCAAACTAGATTGTTGAATGACGTTCAAGGATAATGACTACGAACTGAGAGAAAGAATCCTCTCAAAACGCACCAGCTCGAAGCTGCAAGAGTTGGCTGTAAGATCCCAAACTCTAATGTTCCCATTTTGATCTCCAGAAATCAACTCTTGCTGCAGAAACGATATCTATCCGATTATTCAAAACGATAATACATTCAAAAAACGTAATAGCAGTGCGATGCATTGCCAAGCTGATGCTAGACTGGAAAATGCTGGAAGATGTGTCTCACGACTCACGGATATTGTACCTGGTTAGGGTGAAGCACAACCGTGTTAACGGCCGCTCGGCTCTCATACTCTCTTTGACATCCTGGGGCACTGAAGTTATCCCACAGGAGTAATGTTAGGGAATGACAGACAAGGCGACAACACCACCTGTCCAACCAAGCAGTCCAAACAGATAAACCGAAACAACACAGCGGCTGTAAATACCGGAGATCCCAGATTTTGACGGTGCCATCCTCTGACCCGGAGTACATCCATTTCCCATCACACTGGAACCCCACAGCTGTAACGTTGTTGGAGTGCTCGTAGGTTAAGACCTAAAGAGCAGTTTTCCAGGGCGGGAGAAAAACGTAAACGAGAGACCAGCTGGGGATCCCAACATTGTGCCGATTGCAGATGCGCAGTTCAGCTCATCAAAGACCACCGGTACATCCGCCCCAGCTACAAACAGCCCAAGAAAGCAATCATTGTCGACAGAAATTTTTACTCACCGGAGGAAGCAAATTGGAGTTCACCTCGTACAGGCGAATATGTGGGTTGCCAGCAGCTGCTAGAAACTGCTTGTTAGGCGTGATTTCAAGCTTGTTCACTTGCTGCATCCAGAAGACGCGCAGTGCAAGCGTGAGCGTAAGCCAGTAATTGGAGAGCTGTTAGGAGATCGAGCATATTGTGCAGGAGTGAGAGCACATACAGAGTCGGGGTACTGCAGGGTTTTGTAGTTGCGCCCGCTGGTGGCCTCCCAAAAGCGGATGGTGTGGTCATAACCTGCTGTGGCCAGCACCACAGAAGGTTGCGGCATCTCCTCCTTACCGTCCTGTCTGCCTCATTCCATATGCAAGTCCCCGCTGCAACAATGAGCTTGTCTTCAAGCACGAACAGGTGGCGTCATCGAAAATTCGAGCAGGGAGTTCCAGTTGGGATGAATGACCAGGACATGTGACAGTCAGCCCAACTTGCCCGTCGAGCCTGTTGGCTGCGTCATCGGTAGGTTTAGCAAACGGTTCCACGTGCGAATTCCAGGCGTTGGAATCCGATATTGTATTTAATTTAATTACTTGATTTTTTATATTTTCCAAGATAAGATTTGACCTTCTTTAATTTAGATCATTATCAAATAAATTAATTACAATTATCAAGGGGAGAAGAAGTCTTAAATTGCTGATGTTGCCTTGGAGTAGCTCTAGCACTAGTAGGCTCCTAAGCGTAAGGATTGCCAACTTGCCTAGCCCAAGTCTTCTAGAAAGCTTGGTATTTGGAAAATGCTTTCTCCTTTCTACAGCGTTCTAACTGCAAATGCTACTTAGTTGAGCGACTGTTGACTTGTAATTGGTATTTATCCCTATATGTCGATTGGTGATCCCATTACTCTTTCAAGACGAAGGAGTGCAGATCATTCCTAAGTAGACTATTACAAATCGCCTAACCAATTATCCCCTATAGTATGAATATATGCCTCAACATGATGGATTCAGGCTCTTGGTAATCACAATTATTGCACTTTTGTATGTGGCTAAGTCTTACCTTGCAGCTTCTCTCATGGGATAGACAATTTGTATGCAATAAAACGTGGAATTTGAAAAATCTCGCTTACCTTTGTAATAGTGCGAAACAAGCATATTGACATCTGTTTTTTAAGTTCTGGCAAAGCCCACACTTGCCTTGTTATACATGTAATAGAGTTTGAGAACTAACAACTTGGCATCTTTGGCGGGTCTGGTTGATTGTGTAGGAGGCATGAGACTCTCACAAATTTAAATGGACTGTGGTCTGAAAAACTTCCCTCGTGTTAGGGTTAGTAGGTTAACCTGCCTATGGTTAAGTATATTAAAGTTAAATATGGGACTATTCATTTTAGGGTTACAAGACGATGTACTTATGAACAACTTTTGTTTGAGATTAATTCATTCATTACTTGTACAAGTTTGTGTGTAATAGTCTTCCGCTATAAAACAAACACCTCGTTTGTCTCCTTCCATACTTGGTGAGACTTAAATACCATAAGTTAACCTGCCCTTCTCTTTTGTGCTAAATGAGTCCCCCCAACCATATAGTTGCAGCAGCTAGGCATCGGGCCAAGTGTTCAAAGACATATTGTAATGAGAAATTAGCACCATGTTTGAGGCGCATCTCAGGCACAATATTCCCATAGTAAAGCTTGAAATCTCGTAAGTTAAGGTCCAAGCCGACCACTAAACTTGGATCCCTACGCATATAATGATCGTCACCCAACCAGTATTGTGTGTGCACTTGTCACTGCTTGATGTCCCAAGTTTGTCTCTTCAATCCCAGTCAATCCTCCTTCGCTGATTGAACATCAATTGGTTCAAGCCTGCTCAATCATAACTCTGCGAGCTTATGCTTGTCGATTGCTCTTCTGACCTACACCTTGCCATTGAGGCAAAGGTGATGCTGGTGTTGGCAAACTTGACCTACTTCTCAAGGAGTAGGGGACCTCTCACCAGATCTACATGCCAAGACTTGGACAAACCAATCATGATGGATTTTCAACTACACACTCTCCCAGCGTGGTTTGGGCGAAAAATGAAATCGGAGTGCATCTGCCAGGCCCAATCACTTTCCGGCAAGGGGAGAGTTTGCTTGTAAATGCAACTGCAGCAAGTGGCTTGTCGGGCGTATCTCATCCTCGGGGACCCATTACTCTATGGTCAGAGGGACAGTGGCTCTAGCTCAGGAGCTTGGGTGAGTATAGGTAGTGATGCACAAAGCGCTTAACATTCTCCCAACCTATCTGTGCATCCTAGAAGGCATCAAACGCCGTGATAGCAGGAAGACCATGTGCACTAACCCCGCTCCCAAGTGTCGGATGAACGATTTTTTTGTTTTGGATGTGTGAATAGCAAAGTGCTTTGAGAATCGCCCCGAGTCGTCTTTTATCTGAATGGTCCTTGGCCCTTGGAGATAATAATTTTTCGATCCTTAGGTTTGACCCGGGTGGGAGGAAATAGAGTCCTTGGGTATTGGGAATTTTTAGAATAAAAGGTGTCTATATATGCTAGGGATGCTCACAATATGCCAGCTGAGTAGTCAAGGGGAGGTGGCTAGTTCCACCACGGTGCAGAAAGCAGGACGTGCGGACTGTGGGAGTTTACAACCCTAGTGGCGGAGGCCGAGCATGGAGGGAGGAGCACGGTATGTCCAATGAGGAGGAGCGGGAACGACATAGAGGTCAGGCGTGCAACGTCCGCGGAAGGCGCGAGGAAACTCAAAGGAGAGTGAGGTGGAGGTTGTGGGGAAAATTGCTCGGATGAGGCGAGGCCAAGAGCGAGAGGGGTCCCCATGGGCCATAGGGGCAGGCCAATGTGAGGGCATACTGATTTTAGGGGAGTCGCTAGGACCGGTTTCCTTTTCGGGCGAGGGATAGGGAGTTCCATCACCGTGAGAGTTGTTGCTTAGATTGGTAGGCGCTCGTGGTAGGAGCTACAATTTTAGACCCTAAAGAGAGGTGTGTTGGACCACCGGATGTATAAGAGGCCCTTTGGGTGTCTCTCAAAGAGACGATTTGGTGTGAACTCGTATCGAATCCTCGGTGGGTTGATTGGGACGCGTCGATCAAAGGGAGCCCGGGGCGACCTTCTCGTACAGAAGACCGGAAGATCCTGGATAGTCGAGGCGGGTGGCCAAGCTCCACGTCCGACAAGTTGAATGGTGAGGCGCCCAACATGCGCCGAGAAGGGGCAAGGGTGCTGCGGAAAGTCGGGGTGAGATCGCAACGAGTGAATCGCCCAAGCATCGATCACGTTCCCCATCCCTCCTTCCAACAAGCGCCCATGAACGTGTTTAATTCTATGAGGAGAGGGGTCCGTGTGGCCCGTGGTGAGGTCTGGTGGCTGGGAGGAGAGATGGGTATTCATGTGCGGTGAGAGGTTCTCGGAAGAAGAGGGTGAGTATGCTGTGGTAAGGGAAATTGTGGTTGCGTTTTGAGGAAACGCGGAGTAATAGAAAGAGGGGGGGGAAAGCGAGGAGTGAGATCAGTAGGGGTCGACACCGGGCGAGTCGTCGCGGTATTCCTGATCAGAGTGCCTAATTCCCGGGAAGTTCTGAGCACGGACTCCCCTAGGAATGAATTAGAGTAGATGTGAGTCTGTGCGCGTGTGTGTGGGAAGACCGACCCTCGGAGACCCCATCCGGAAGCCGGTGACACTGGTAGTCACGACAAGACGCGTCTTGGGCGGGGCCCGCCCAGTGGTTGAGTCAACCAGCTGCGGTTGTGAACGCGCCACTACAGCGTGAAAGTCGCGCCTCGTCTGGGCCTCGACGCGCCTCAGCCTGGTTTTTTCGTAGTGTAAATTTTTAGAGAGAAAATTGACCTTTTGGTCATTATTTTACCCAGAGAGTAAAATTCATTATAGTAGAAAATCATCTACCATCAAGGTACAAAAACAAATGAACCATACAAGTGGGTAAAATCATCTACCATCAAGGTAGAAAATAGAGCACTAGAGTAGAAAACATGACGAAAGTGAATACCATTGGGTCTAGAAGCTCATTCTAGAAATCCCACCAAAATCGCTAATCGACAAAAACATTTTCATTAAATAATATTCATGCGGATCCGGGATATACAAAACCAACAAAGAAACCTTTTCTTTGGAGTTTCAGTATATCCGTAATGGCATGAAATACAAATTCAACTAATGAAGAGTAAATACCGATAGATTGAACTCGCTAGATTGAACTCTACTTCAACAACAATGGAACCTACAAACAAAACGAAACAAAGACACAAACCGTGATTAGATACTAGAAAACACGAAATAATCATAGCAAATACTTAGAAATGATACTCACCTTATTTAGGAAATTAAGTATAATTATCTGATTGAAAACGTAATTTTCACGACCACTTGGCTTGATTGGCTTGTACAAAGATCATTCTTGGCAACCAATTGATGAAGCCGAGGACTTGGACGAAAT